>JARHVA010011441.1:0-57236 GCA_037957365.1 Torreya grandis | reverse complement strand
TAAATAATTTGTTTTACATGTGATGTAGGAGCATCAAGGTCTAACAAGAAAAATTTCATCTCTTACATCAACCTAAAACATAAGTGTGTGCTCATGCATTTTTTTTTTACAAATCATCAAATTTTTGAAATCATCACACATGTAGAATATAATGAAAAACAATCCTTGAAGCATTAAAAAACCTTAGTGTTTCAATAACATTAAGAATATCATATTTCATACATTTCCTAGGGGTTAAGTAGACCCTTTTTAGGTAATTGATGAAACCATCACGTACTACAAGAGGTGGTTCTGAAATCATTAGTTTGCATTAATTGGTAGTTTCTAAACTACCATGGAAGTTACATAACCATAGGTTTTACATTAACCAGTGGTTTTCAATTACTGAGGAATAATTGTTAAATTAATTTCCCATAATAAAAACATGACATGTGGATCATTTTACAAGACTAGGGAACTTTAAGAGGCCTTGTAAGATGTCGATGATAGTCAAGTGAGATTCATGTTAGTGTTGGAAATGGAAAAAAATAATTTTGGAAGAATTAAGCTTAGTTGGTTCAATTTAGAAGAGAGAGAGAGAGAGAGGGAGGGGGGAGAGAGAGAGAGAGAGAGAGAGAGAGAGAGAGAGAGAGAGAGAGAGAGAGAGAGGAGAGGAGAGAGAGAGAGAGAGAGAGAGAGAGAGAGAGAGATGAGAGAGAGAGAGAGAGAGGAGAGAGAGAGAGAGAGAGAGGGAGGGAGAGAGAGAGAGAGAGAGATGAGAGAGAGAGAGAGAGAGAGAGAGAGAGAGAGAGAGAGAGAGAGAGAGAGGAGAGAGAGAGAGTATTATGTCCATGAGGGATTACATTAGTTTTAAATATTCATCATTTTATGTTTCTCTAGTTATGGATATAACACTTTTTATCTTGTAAGAAGACTAGTGATGCGAAACACATTGCTAAATTATTTTTCAAGTAATGTATGCAATTGCATGGATTACTGCATAACATATTATGAGACAGTGATGTGAATTTTTTGGGAATTTATAAATTATGTTTTCGAAGAAGCTGAATATAAATTTACAATTCAATTTAGTGTATCATCCTTAGACAAATGGAAAAACAGAAGTAGTCAATAAAATTCTTGGTAACCTATTATAATATTTTATCAAAGGGAAGCCATGAATATGGGATTTAGTTTTGGTGTAGGTTGAGTTTTATTTCAAAAATTAAATTAATAGGAGTAATTGAATAACATAATGTCATATTGTTTATGGTTCAATTCCAATAAAAGTCATAAAATTACATAAAATCATAAATGAAAGAAAGAAAAGTGTTTGAAGCAAAATATTTTACAAAATATATGCACAACTTACATCAAGAAGTGCATGAAAAATTATAAAGTAGCATTGTGTGGTATAAGTAACATGTATATGTAAATAAAATAGAAGTAGAACATCATGTGGGTTACTTAGACTTAGCACACTTAATGAGAGAAATATTTATAAAAGGAACTTATGACAAGTTGAATTGGAAAAAGTTTGGGCCATGTAGAGTGTTGTAAAATTTTATAACACATGCATATGAGATATAATTACCTAAAGGGATAGAAATATTTGATATTTTCAATGTGGTATGTGTGTATCCTACTATGAATGGTAGAGTAGTGAAAAAAACAAACTCAAATTTTGAATAAGTTGATGTAGAGTATATATGCTTGATAAAGTTTGCAAGGAAGCATAAAGGGTGATTGATTCTAGAGTCAAAAACTAAAACACCCAAAAAATAGTGTTAATAATTTATATTAAGTGGAAAGGATAATAAATTAAATATGTGACATGGATACATACATCAAAACCTACAAAAAAATGGAATATGAATAACAAATATCTTAAAAGGAACATTAACATGAGATCATGTTTATTTTTTACTCAATGTGTATGTTGTAGGAGCATATGCTTTCAATTGTAATCATACCTCAACCAAAAACACTTAGTATATAACTTAGTTGAAAAAATAAGATCTTTGTAATTTTTCACAAGTCCTTAATTTGTGCACAAGTTCTTTGTGTTATTTTCCATAGCCTTTGTGCATGCACCAATATTTTTTAATGTTTTGTGCATAATTTTTCCATGCACATTTTTATTTTTCAAAAATTTAATAGTGTGTGTATTTTGGGTTAATTGGTTATCACTTGTAAAAAATTCCACAAGCCTTTGCTCAGTTTTGCATAAAGGATAAATGTTTAGAATTTTATGATATCATATGAAGAAGGTTAATGTGTATAAATGTGAATAATAAGATCACTAAAATAGGATTATTCTATGCATTTGTTGGTGTGGTTCATTATGACTTAGCCTTGTGAGGTTGTGACCTCTACACAACTTTTTCTAAGTGCATATGTTCTTATGATGTCTTATGGGTAAAGCATTGTCTTAGTTCCTAGTTTTTTACATTTAACTCCTTGAATTATGAAAGCTTGTTATGATTCCATTTAAGATAAATTAATGATGAACTATGATGTGATGTGTTATGTGCCTTGGGTTTGTATTGAACATTTAATATTTATGATGCATAGTGATGTGTTACAAATATTTAATACCGGTAGTGGGTTGTTGAGAAAATTATTTTAAGTAGGTGGTATTATGCCTATATATAAAAATGCCTTTGTGATTGAGTCTATTTGTTAGCGAGTTAAAGGATAATATGTTAATAGTCTAAGGAATAGATAAAATTATGAAAGACTACCAGTTAACAAGCATAGATCTAAGGATATGGTGTAACAAATCTCATTTGAGATTTTTTGTATTGTTTTCATTATGTGTGCAGCTTTAATTATTAGTCATTGAAATCTAATAAAGAACTAATTTTATTTTTTATTGAATTTTATTTAATTATTTGATTGTGTAATTTTAAATGTTGTGTGGTCTAAGGAATCTCTTCATTGAGACCCATAATAATGATTGTATATCACATTTCCTTTCTAATTTTCAATGTTTATGGTCATAATATTCCTATGCTAAAGAAAATGATCTAAGATGAGCTGTCACATATGCTAAATCAAATTGAATAATTTTTTTTGGTGTTGAGAAGATATCTTAATTTAATTTTATTAGTTTTCCCTAATCATTCATGATTTTCAAAACTCCCTCTATCAGTCAAGGGTCGAAGGCACACATGCAAGTGAAGATCACACTTAAACCAAGCTTCATTCACACTAAATGTTATGATTATGACACTATTTTAAATTTTAGGGATGGTATACATCATCCCAAAGAGAATCATGGTTATAGAAGTTGGACAAAACAAAATTGGAGCAGTTTGAACCACCGTTTAATACTCTACATTTTTCACTACCTATGTAGAAATAAAAGCACAATCATAGGGGTTAACAGGGATAGGTGTGAGCACATATCATGTGATAAAGTCCAAACTAATCACAAGGTATGGAAAAATATTATAAAATGGGGTCTTACTAAATTTATGTTTTACATTAAAGTCCATGATGAAATGCTAGCCAAGGACTTTACTATGGGGGCAAAAACAGAGGCAAGTTATGTTCAGGGGCATTAGAGTTGACATCACTAAGGAACTGGTTTAGGAAGTCACATGCATGTCCTATGAGAGAACCAAATACTTCAAGGACAAGAGGATAAAGTAAGGGTTAATGTATACATTCTTCAAAATAGACTCAAATTTCTAAATTGACAAGAAGGGGTACCCCAGAGTCAACCTCCCAAATAGGTGGCTAGACATTTGTCTTTAGGTAATGAGATATTTAACTCTAGAAGGAAAATTTATGCACATATTTTCATATCACTTCATACTTTTAAACCACTTCAAGTATCACTACATCATCATCCCTTAATATCAACTTATGTCCCTTAAATGATTTATTTTGACCTTCAAAGAAAAGCCCCCCTTTGACTTGATTCACTAGGGGTTAATATTCCTCCTCAAAAAGAAAGGGAAACTAGTGAGGAGTATTAAAATCAACCTAGGGGTAACTAAAGAGGAAAAATTTTAGGGGAGGCCCTAAATAACTTGGATTAATATTGGGAGGAAGATCCATCTCCTTCCTCTCACCTAGTCTACCATCCTCTCTTTCAAGCGATTGATAAGAAGGGAAAAGAAAGTCTCACGACTCTCCCTCCCAAGAGAAGAAAATGGAGAAGAAGGTTAGAAGAAGCCAGGAGATCCCCTAGGGCATTAAAAACCCTAATTTTGAAGTTTATGAGATAAAGGTAGCATAATTTTGGAGGGATGGATATAGTGAAATGGTAAACTTCCTTGAAGGTATTAGGCAGAAGTTGTTGGAATTTCATGAAAACTTGTAGAGAATGGGACAAAAATTGGTCCAATTGATGGAAAAGTGGAATACTATAAAGCTAGAAGTAGATAGGCTAAGGGAGGTTTTTGGAAATATAAAGGTGGTAGAAGGAAACAAGCATAGGTTGGAGGACACCACCAATAAAAGAGGAAAGGAAATCATTACTATCACCCTGAGAAGTTCCCCTGCTAGTGTCAATAAGAAAGAGAAAGCAAGAACTGAGAATGATAAGGGGATTGAGGAGCACAAAATAAATTTGATGGAAGGTGATAGCATCCAAACTAGAGGTAGTCTAATGGCACCAAGAAGAAAGCCAATAATGATAAGAAATATACGATACCTACTTGGAAAAAGGATGGCTCTGACATACCGTTCAAATAAATCTAGTACGTGTCCTAGTTTTTGAGTCATGTTGTTCTTGGGTCTTATTTTTTATTGGAAGTTTACTAAAGTTTGGTGACATGTCAACCAATGTGGCCTGGTTGTATTTAATTCATCTTTGTTTGTCTATACTTTTTGATTAAACTTGTGGTTTTAGGTCCCTATAAAATTTGACTTTCACCCAATCAAATAAAAAATAATTTGGGTAGAGTTATGAGAATATCTCAATCTCATATTTATTTCACAAATTTTTACAAGAAAAATATTCTTCTAGATGTTCAACCAAAATATGATTGGTTTAGTTGGAAAAATTAGAGATTGAATTTTTGAAATATATTTAAACATCTTGATAGATTTCTCACAAATTTAATGTGGTTTGAATAAGATTGGATATTCAATGCAAGGTACTTCCAATCTAAAGGTTAGGTCACTTTCTAATTTCTCTCTATTGTAGTTGACTCTACCCCCTAAAGGGTCCTTTATAATTTTATTTGATGTGACTGAGGGACCTAGATATCATGAAGGAAATGGAGGCTTGGTGGAATATAGTTTCAAATATTAGAGGCTCACAAATGTCCACATTGAAAGCCAAAAATTTCACCATGCATATGAACACAAAAGTTAATAGTTTCAATGCATGGGAACTGACATTGAAGTAACTTACATGTTAAAGAGGTTGGATCCTCCTATTATAGCATTAATATAAGAATATTAAGGGTGAAAATGATGAGAAATAAAAATAAAAATAATAAATTAGCAAAAGGTGATGTGCCAAAACTGATGTATCCTCCAACAACTAAAAGGAAAAAATGCACAAAACACTTTTAAACTAAAACAAAACATTCCAAAATCACAATGTAAAAGGAAAATAAAATATTTATATGAAGAAGTAAAAAATCTACAAAATTATTTAAAAATATAGGATTGAAAATAAAATAATTAAATAAATAATTGGTAGGTAAATAAAGATTCACAATAAGATGAACGGTGATGGGAGAATAAGCCTAAACATAGAGAGATTCTCTTTATATATAAAAAATAGATAAAAGAAGAGAGAAGAGATATTTAAATGTGTAGCCAACATGTTGAAATTACCATCCACCATCAAGAGATTTCAGTCTGAATCCACAATTTTATTTGCCTAAAAAAAACACCCATTTACATCCGAACATGAATAGATCAATAACAAGGCAAAGCCTATTTTTAATTATTTTCTACCATTTATAAATTAAAATATTAAAATATTTTAAACCAAAATTACCACCTTTATCATAGCTACTTTCATAGATTTTAAAATTTAGCAAAGATTAATTCCTTTTAATAAAAAAAGGGGCCCTATTTATTTTTTAAATTGTAAGGGAATGCCATTATGCATGAGACAATCCACTTAGTATAGTCAATTTGGGTATTGAAAAAGCACATGTCAATTCAAATTGGTGCTACCTCATAAAATTTTTAAAAAATAATGGATTTGCAAGAATGTGATGTGAATGGATTTGTAAGAATTTGATGTGAATGGATCTAGTCTACAATACTATATATTAGTGAATGGAAGTCTATTTTGGCACCAACTAGGGGTCTTAGATAACAAAACCCATTATTCCACTATCTTTCATCTTAATGGAAAAATCCAATAGAAGCTATATATCCATACCTAGATTGTCCAATAAAATCCAAGGAGTATGACCCCTTCTCACATCAATAATTTTAGAGGAAATAATTATATTTGAAATTTATAGGAAGAGAGAAGCTAGAGCTCTTAAATAAATTTTGGAATCTTAATACATGGAATCTAGTAAGCAAACAACTCTAATAAACTTGAAGTTTTTTAAACATTTTTTTGACTATGTAAAATAGGACTTCTAGCATTTAGGTTTCAAAATTGAATTCATTCCTAAAAAATACTTAGGGATCCCTTTGTTCATTGGAGTGGGAAGTGAAGGATAATATAATAATCTCATTTCCTCTTTTTAATATAGGCTCAACTCTCAGAAAGGAAAGTGGGTTTATATTGTTAGAAAGACCATGGTAATCAAATTTATTTTAAGTGTGTTACAAATCTATATGACGTCCATTATGAAATTTCTTATGAGTGTTCTAAAAAAAATAAAAAATAATGAGATATTTTCTTTATACAGATAAAAAATATAAAATAAATATCCCTATGTTGAAATAGGAGAAATTTTGATATTCAAAATCTCAAGGGGTGTAGGTATTAGAAACCTAACAATTCAAAATAGGGCATTGGGCACCAAGATGTTATAATATATGTATGCTCAACTCATGGATAAGTGGTTTCATTTACTAAAATTAAAACATTTAGAATCCTTTAATGCAGGTAGATCTTCACTACTATAATTCCATCAAGTGGTTCTCATATCTTAATTTTTCTAATCATTTGTTACCCCATCATCATAAACCACATTTCTTGGGAAATCATGCATGGGGATAAAGTTAATTTTTGGGACACTCTTGGAATCGAATCCACCTTTGGAAAAAAACACACTTATTTTATCCAAGGCCATCCTCTCTATTATTTAGGGGGAAAAGTTAAAATAATATATGAGAATCTAGAATGAGCAGAGCATCATCCAACATATTTGGAAGGACTTGAGTTCTACAAATAGTCTACGAGAATAATAGGTTTTATAGAATACCTTATAACCAAAAGAATAAATAATATTTGTAATCATTGTGATATACTCAAATGAGTGGGTTATAAATTAAATAATTATGCACTCAATTTTGGTTACAAACAAAAAATTTCAGCAACTCTAAATCAAGATTACCCCCTCTAAAATTGTTGGAACAAATTATTCCTGCTAAAATTAGGGGATTTAATTTGGCTTTCCATTCAAATAAAGATTATTATTGATGGAAAAATAATAATAATGGGTATAAGTGTCCATATCAATGTTTACTATGTTTTCAAATAGAGGAATTGATAGATCATCTACCCTTTAGTTGTCCTTTTACTAAAATGTATGGAATTGGTTGGGGATGAAGTTTGGCATAATTTGGGCCACTCCTTCCTCTATTCTATAGGATTTTAAAATCTGGACCTCTATCCATACTAAATATGTCTTTGTTTTAATTTATAAATAAATACAATTCATTCTCATTTGTAATGTTTGGTTTGAAAGAAATAAAATTATTATCTGTGGAGAATCTAGCTCTTATGAATTAATCATAGGCAAGACTAAAGTGGCAGTTTTAGACATAGTAATGGTCCACTCAAGTTTAGGAAATTATTTTAACTATAACTATAATATCTCCAAGATAAATTATTTATAAAGCATGTCCCCTTCCCCTTTTAATGGGTTAATATTTTTATCGAATTAAAAAACAAACATTACTAGTTCATTAATTCAAATTGGGTGCCACCTAGATCGAGGGGTTTTAAGTTATGTTTTTGTTGTTCATATAAACACAACATATATTTATTTATGTGTGATTAGTTAGAATTATATATATTATATTAAATTTTGGGTTCCTAGAGTTAGTGAAGGTTTAGGTCATGAGTTAGATTTGGATTAATTAGAGTTTCTAGCAGTTAAGTATAAATGGGAGAAAATCTTACAGAATATATATTTTTACAATACCAAATTAATATAAGATATAGTCTCCATTATGTGAGAGATATTTTTTTATAGTCATATTTGTCGGTGAAATCCACCATTTATAAATTAGGTGCTCCTATAAAATCCATTTATTAGTATTTCACTCTATATTTTTTGCAGTTTTATTTTCTATTTTTATTTAGAATGTATCAAAAATTTAGTAAAAAAATTCATTTACAAACACTGCCAAAATGTCGAGGGGAGTTTACCTAAGAAAAAACTCAATTTTTTTTACCAAAGAAGAGATTAACGAGATATTTGATGAGTTATTTAAGGAAGTTAAAAAAGAGATATGTTCATTAGGAAAACATCTAGATCAACCATATGATGAAGAGAAGGATGAAATCATTTGGGGAAAACTTAACCTAGATCTACTAGATGAGGAAGAGAAATAGAAAAGAGATGAGGAGAAAGAGAAAGGAATATCAAATAACCCTTATTTTAACCTACAAATGAAGATCCCACAATATGATTTTAGAGGTAATATGGAGGCCCATACATGTTTGAAAAAGATTAAACTACCCTTTAGTGTTCAAAATATAAATACTCAAAAGGATAATTTGAACATGTTTCTATAACATTTGAACAATGTTTCCCACACTTGGGGAAGTGATGGGTTTATAAAAATATGGAGGGGGAATTTTTATACTTTGGTAAATCTCTTAATAATAAAAGTGATCAAAACTAGGATGGACCGTATGATACCTAGTTGATGCACCTATTTAAAAAACATATGTCTATGGAGGATTATACCAAAAAAATCAAGATTTGGAGTCCAAGGCCTTTTATGATCTCACAAAGACCTTTTCACACATTTTATTCATGGACCTACTTAAGAACTCTCTTACCCATCATGTGGCATTAATTGACACCTTAAGTCTTAGTCCTCTAGATATCATTACTACCCATACAAACTCAAATAAAACACACACACACACTCACTCACTCACTCACTCACACGTGCATGCGCATGCGCGCGCGCGCGCACGCACACACACACACACACACACACACACACACACACACACACACACACACACACACACACACACACACACACACACACACACACACACACACACACACACACACACACACACACACACACACACACACACCCACCCACCCACACACACACACACACACACACACACACACACACACACACACACACACACACACACACCCACACACCCACACCCACACATACACAATCCTAGGTAACATTCAAGGGATGATGCCTACTTATTTGACCTTTGAAGCCTACCTCTAGACCTTGACATGGTTAGAAGAGGAGATCCATACTTATAATTACATGTTTGGATCTAAAATAACTATTTCAAAAGATAAATGGTTAAATATGGGGTTGTATTCAATATAATACATTTATCATTTCTTTAAAAGCTTAGCTATGGAGAAACTAATTATTTTATGAATAGGAATACCTTACTAGGATATGATATCCTTAAATCTAATTCAATTAGGACAATAGTGATATCGATCACCTTGGGACCCAAAACAATTATTACATAATTTTATGTCATAGATAAGGATACTAAATATAACATGATTATAAGGAGGCCTTAGATTGAAAAGATGAAATAAATACCCTCCACTCTCCTCCAATAAATCATAATCTTGAATTTGGGAAAGGGTTTTTGTTGACTAAGGTGATCCAAAACTATTTGATGTTCATTAAAAAAGTCCTAGTAAAAATCCATGGCTTCATATTTATTTCTACTTACCTATAAATGAGGTAGCAAATCCTTTGGCACTTTCCAAGGAAAAACATCCCATCACAAATATGATGTGTCCTAAAATAAAAATTTATAAGTCTTAAAGCCTCATCAAATGAAAATTATAATGAAAAGAGTGTAAGAATGATGGATAAAATGGGTGAAGAAAATATTTTAATGAAATCAACCATTTTGATGAAGTCAACAGATGAAATCATAATTATCCTAGAGAATGATAAACCCATCATGGTCCCATTAACCCACATGGGCAGGAAGTTAAAATTAAGATATACCCATTGGTTTATAATCCCTTGATTTGAATATTTGAGTCCATCATATTGTCATGGTATACCTCTTGGATAATGAAGAAAATCTTCTAAAATAAACTTACAATCTACACCCTCTATATAATAAAATGACACCTTATTATAAAGGGGGGAATTTTATTTCGGTATTATGATAGATAATGAAACCATTGATATTTTTCATGACCCTAAAGCACTTGAAGAGGGAATTCACTCTTTGATTGAAAATACTATATACATTAATGATGCATAGACCTATTTTACTCTCTACTCAAACCCCAACTCTGATACCTGAAAATATCCATTTTACATCTTAGTCCTCAATCTTTAACTTCTTTGAGAACTCTCTCTCTTGAAAGCATAATTATTTACTCTTTGCTTATTCACATAGCTTATTTAAATCTTACTACCTAAATTTATAACCTATGAATACCTCATATTCATCCTTTTCTATTATCATTCCATTCATCTCCTCATTATCTTCATTCTTGCAATCTCATACTAGCTTCACACCACATTGTAACTTGTCTCAAAATAAGATACATGTTTTATTTAAGCTAATCAGGGTTCTTGGGACTATTTTCCTACTTTTTATATCCCACTTTGACTCTCTCATTCAACCACACAACTTACAAGCACATCCCTTCAATGTCTGTTTACTCTTTGCTCTTGTTCACACACTCTAGTAGCCTTTTTTTTAGATTTTTTAGTTGGTATAGATAGGTAACATATTTTCTTGAGAGACTAAAACCATATTAAAGTACCTCTATCATTTTATAACCCTCCATTAAGTTTCATTGACAGTCTCCATTTCTAAATCCCTTTTCTAGTACTAGCACATACCTAATTAGGTCTCTTTAACCCATTTCATCACACAATCACCTATATTGGTATGAAAAATGACCTTACCACTCTGAAAACTTAATAATCTTCTTTTCCATGCTAAAAATCATCTAACTACCAAATTTTAGTAAATTTCACTCGTTACATTGTCTATTATTACACTTTTTATGTTTCTAGCCCTAAAATAGGGTTTCACAGACTATGTTAAGCCTAAAATGGAAAATTTAGGGTTATTTAGACCTCTTGACATTTTAAAAAATATTTATGAAATAAATATGGTCTTTCTATTGGTTCCTTACCTTTTCCAAACTTTAAATTTGCTTGATTCCTTCTTATCACATGCCATTCTCATATTCTACATGGTTTTGCGTTACATTCTAATTGTATAAGATTTAACATGGGGTTTGGATTAAAAATAAACTTACTTGATGATTTAGAAACATTTCCTAATTGGTTTTAAACCACCATGAATTTTTTTCCCATCATACTAAACCATTCTCCAACCTCCATCATGCTTCTCACTTGTGATTGAAATCAAATACAAAAATGTTGACTGTATAAACAAAGTACCTGCATTATTTGGTTATTTGAAGGTTTAATTATTTATTGAAATAAAATATTGAAAATAACGTATGCATAAAAACTTAATCTAATGACACTCATGAATATCATACATATGCTTACTACCCTACACTCTGAGAGTATTCTTGCTTCACTAGACTGTAGTTTTAATGAACAAACACATGGCATTAACCATAGACTTGTAGACACCATTATTTTTCATTTCAAGATTAAAAAATAGTACTAAGGACTTAAATGTTTTAAAACATATGAAACACATCCATAAAATGATATTTCTACAAGATATATAATTATATGTATGTTTCAAATGGACTTTTTATTTATCGATCCTTCCTCTTTACATGGTCATCACTGTCACAAATGATAAAGTATAAGGTACTGAATTGTTTCACTCCTTTATCATGATATTCCATACCTCTTCCTCTTCAAAAAATTCAAAAACTAACTATACTCTTTATACTTGAATCCCTTATATGAATCTACCATATATTCCATCTTCAAAAACTCATTACATAAAAAACTACCTTCTTAGTAACTACTTCTTTTGGCAACTAACTCTCATATAGAAATTACATTCAAATTTATTGGATTTTTCCATCTCCATTATGAAATTTATGTAACTCCATATTTATCACCCACCTAGGCTCATTTATTACCTAATCACAACATTTACTAACATGACATTCTTGACAACTACTCACCAGGCTCCTAAACACACTAACTCAAATTCAAATATTCAAATGCCCATTTTGGTGGGAAAATGCCAAAGTGATATATAAACACACTATAAGAATTATAAAGACTCAAATTCCTTATAAAGCATGTTATAATACCTAATACACCTATACATCACATAAATACTTCACTCATGGTTGAATGATCAATATGATGGTTGATGCCCCTACATCATACTCCCAAGAAAGAAAGAACTTAAGCTCTAATAGCCTGCTATACATTTCTTCCTTGTCTTCAAATTCATGTCTCTTGGATAATAATTTTATTATAATACTCCTCCATGATTCATCTGATCCTCTTATTTTATCTCTTGCTTACCTCTTTCACAGACTATTCTTCCTTTTTGCTTGCACTACTTTCTTGTAATAACTTACACTTGATGTGCATTCACTCTTTGGAATTTTCCTATATCATATGGGGTGATTATGCCCAAAAAAACTATTTCTAAACCTGATATATCAATGGTATTCAATCCTCTACAAGGATTTATGTCTTCATTCTAATTCATTTCTACCTGTAATGTTCCTTCTCCATGCTCTTTGTATTCCTTCACAAGCTTCTCAATTATTGCAACCTATACTATCTCATCCTTTTCCATCATTTCACCATTAATGATATATTTAAGGGTGATAATTATACCTCTAAATGTTCATTATTTTCATATAAAAACTTAAAATCTAACTTCATGCCTTTATCTATCAATTGTACTTCATTTTCTAAACCTCCCATGAGGTCTTCAATATGATTTATTTTTATTGTGTCCTTCCAATCACCTAGCCATCTGTCTCTATATTATTTTTATTCACTCAAATAAAACTCATTCTCTTCAAGTTAATTTTTATCTTCATCACTATACTAAATACTTTCCCAAGGCCTTTGCATCTCTCTATTAAGTTACTTACACAATAACCTCTTCTATTTTGTTTCCTCTCTCTTAACTTGCATCTTCATTTTCTTCATCTGTAGTCTAATTGGCCACTTGATTGGATTATTTATAATTACCCATACATAACATGGGTTATCATTTTCTCTAAATTTCTCTATTATAGTTAGTAACTCATCCAATTGCTACCTCAATTTTATCATCTCTTTCTCCATCTCTATCCTCTTGGTATCTTCTTGCACCTTCATCTCCTTGTGGTATCTCTTCTCACTCATGACCTATTTTCTCTTTCCTTTCTCTATATTCATCTTATCCTCTTGGTCTCACCTAGACCTATTATATTTTACAAGACTCAACCACTTTTCACTCATGACCTCTTACTTGGGTCTATCTCCATCTCTCATGACCTCTCACCTGGGTCTATCTCTCTCTCTTGTCCTTTTCCTAGGACACCTATTTATCTCTCTTCAATATCTTCTTGATCTCACTCTCTTGAGATTTACAAATTATCTCTAACTTATCAACAAGCCTCACTAGCTTTAGGGTTGTCTACTAATCTCTCTCAACTTTCCACTTTCACTCCAAACTCAATACTATTGTATGAACATATCAAAAAGATCAAATGAAAACTAAATAAAACATGTACATTGTTTTCTTTTAAATTGTCTTCCTCTACTTCCGAATTAACATTTTTATTTGATACCAAATTATTAAGAGACCTATTTCATTCTCTACTCAAACCCTAACTCTGATACCTACAAATATCCATTATGTATCTTAGTACTCAATCTTTAACTTTTTTAATAACTCTCTCTCTTGAAAGCATCATTATTTCCTCTTTTATTATTTACATATCTTCTTGAAATATTAATACCTACCTTTAGAAACTATGAATACCTTATATTCATCCTTTCCTATTATCATTCCATTCATCTCCTCATTATCTTCATTCTTGCAATCTCATACTAGCTTCATACCACATTGTAACTTGTCTCAAAAGAAGATATATATTTTATTTAATCCAATCAGGGTTATTGGGAAAATTTTCTTACTTTTTATATCCCACTTTGACCCTCTTATTCAACCACACAACTTCCAATCACATCCCTTCAATGTCTTCTTACTCCTTGTTCTTGCTCACACACTCTAATAACCTTTTTTAGATTTTTTAGTTGGTACTGATAGGTACCATATTTTATTAAGAGAATAAAACTATATTAAATTACCCTATATTATTTTAAAACTCTCCATGAAGTTTCATTGACAATCTCCCTTTCTAGATACCTTTTCTAGCAGTAACACATACCTAATTAGGTCTTTTTAGCCCATTTCATCACATAGTCACCTATATCGGTAAAAATAGTGATTTTACCACTCTAAAAACTTAATAATATTCTTTTTCATGTTAAAAATAATATAATTACCAAATTTTATTCAATTTCAATAGTTACATTGTCTATTATTCCACTTTTTGTGTTTTTAGCCCTAAACTAGGGTTTCATAGACTATGTTCAGCATGAGAGGGATCATTTGGGGTTATTTGGACCTATTTACCCTTTAAAAACTCCTTATGACCTAAATACATTTATATTCTAGTTCCTTAACTTTTCCAAACTTCAACTTTGCTTGATTCCTTCTTATCATATGGCAATCTCGTTTTCTATAGGGTTTTGTGTTATAGTCTGACTATATAAGCTTTAACATGGGGTTTGGATAATAAATAAACTTTATTAATGATTTATAAACATTTAATATTTTTTTTAACCCACCATGAAGTATTTTACCATCATAATCAACCCTTCACCAACCTCCATCATGCTTCTCATTTGTGATTGAAATCAAATACAAAATGTTGACTATATAAACAAAGTACCTACACTGTCTAGTTATCTAAAGGTTTAATTATTTATTTAAATAAAATGTTATCAATCATGTATACATAATAAATTAATCTAATTATGCTCCTAAATATCATACATATTCTTACTACCCTACACTATGAGAGGACTCTTGCTTCACTAGACTGTAGTTTCAATAAACAAACACAAGACTTTAACCATAGACCTGCAGACACCCTTATTTTCCATTTCAAGTTAAAAAATACTTCAAGGATTTAAAACATATGAAACAAATCTATACAATGAGATTGATACAAGATATAAAATTATATGTATGTTTCAAATAGATTTTTATTCATTGATCCTTCCTCTTTACATGGTCATCACTATCACAAAGGATAGAGTACAGGGTACTACATTATTTCACTCCTTTCTCATGCTCTTCCATACCTCCACCTCTTTAAAAACTTCAAAAAATAAATCTCCTCCTTTTAATTGACTCTTTTCTATGAATCTACCATTTATTCCATCTTCAAAAACTTATTACATAAGAAACTACCTTCCTAGTAACTACCTCTTTTGGCAACTAACTCTCATATAGACATGACATTTAAATTTATTGGATTTTTACACATACATTATGAAATTTACATAAATCATCCTCTATCACCCACCTAGACTCATTTATGACCTAATCAAAACATTTACTAACATGACATTCTTGACAACTACTCAACAGGCTCGTAAACACACTAATTCAAATTCAAATATTCAAATGCCTATTTTGGTGGGAAAATGCCAAAGGGATATCTAAACACACTATAAAACTCTTATAAAGGCTAAAATTACTTCTAAGGCATGTTATAATACCTAATACACCTATACATCACCTAAATACTTCACTTCATGACTGAATGATCAATATGTTGGTTGATGCCCCTACATCAATTAACATTGGTTTTGAGGAATAATAAAAAATTCTCAATCTTAGATTTTCTCTCTCCCATAAGAAGGTAGAGGACCATAAAAATATTTTCATCAATTTTTTGAAAGCTTTCACCTTCCCTTGCTTGGATATGATAAGACTTATGAAATGATCATGCATTATGATGAGTATTGTTAATACTATAATGATGTCTCTAATTTCCCTATCCAAATTAGAGACCTAGTCCTTAGATTCGATAATATAATTAATAATAAGAAAGGATAAGGTTGAAATTTTAGACTTAATTGGTTAGGCTCATATTTTGTAACATAATTTTTATAGAATGGATATTTTCATTTGTGCACCTTAGAGGGTAAGGATCTCAATTGATCATTGAACTCTTTACTCTTTAAACATTACTTAATATGGATTTCACATTTTACACTTCCCTCTTTGTATTAATAGAATGTCCATTGTAATTATATTTTTTTTACATTTGGTTATTTTGATAGGATGACTATTTATCTATGAATGCACATGACAAAATCTTTTAGTGTAGCATATCATTTAACATTTTCTCATACCCTTTTTCATCCTAAAAATAATCTCAGCATAATTATAAAACATGAGTCTCACTTTAGGTACTATGGGTACTATGCACCTCATTCTCATACATTTTTTAAAATGTTAGTTATTCTAGCCTATAACCCACTCTATAAGATTGTCCATGGTAGAATCCCCATTTGTAGTTCCTTTTTGAAAAAGAATTAACATGTTATAACCAGGTAATCGTATCCACCTAATTTTGTCCTTAGTGATAATCCCTTGTATCTTACTCATTACATGTGACCAAATTTAGGGGTAGGATTCCCCCCCTCCAAAAAAAAAAGAAAGAGAGAGAGAGAGAGTATAAAAAATCAATTTAAAAAAAAATAGGAAGTAATTCCTCGTCTCTTTCCCTTTGTATATCTTTAGTTTGGGTCCTCACATCATATTGGTTACATGGGGTTAACATTGGTGGGAGATGTCCTTGCTTGCTTATATTTAGTCCTTAGTGATAAGTGTATTTTCCTCCCTAGTTTCATGAGATTGAATGTAGGGTGTCACAAAAAAAAAAGGAAAAATCAAAAGCAAAATAAAAATCAAAGCAATATAAAAGTGTCCAAAATGTTAAAAAGTAATAAAATACCAAAAAATTAGCCTCACGAGTTAGACTAGCTAGGTGGGTTAGATGGTTTCCATCGACCACACCAAGGTTCAACTGAGTAAATTTTTAATGTTTAAGCTTAGGGGAGAACATGATTCCTAAGGATTAGTCTATAGGACTTACCTTACATCTGTGCACTATTATGTGTGCCAGGTTTTTGGGTCCTCATTAGTGTTAATACTAACTGAGTTGAGCGGGATACCTCAAATATATAAAAAAAACTAAAAATATTGCTTATATTTATATGTTAAAATGATAACCTCCCTATTTTACCAATTCTACCTTGGTTGGCCTTCTATTTATCTAAGTCTAAACAAAGATAATAAAGATTATGTTTTCTAATCCTAAAAAGAAGTATAATTATAATTTAGGATTAAGGATTGAGTTAACCTCTCATTCCTTGTTGTTTTTCTATGATTATATTTTATTATTTCATCATTACACATATCCTATCATCCTATCACTCCCTACTACAAAATGAGTTTCACTTGTCACGTGCACAAACTTGCTCAATCATTTCCTACAAAACAATCGTTAGTGCATTTACATTTGTATACATTATATTATAAAATTAAAATATAATCATATTAAAATAATTTTATCATTTAAATTTATCCATAAAATTAAATAACTTTTATATCCATTCATGGTGTATAAATTAAAAAAACATAAATTACAATAATTGAAGAAGATGCTAGAAAGATAATAAAATTTAAAAATGGGTCATATGTATATAAATATCACATGTTTTTTATGAATTTAGTATTTTATGCATCATCTCCACACTAAGAGGGAAATTATGGCTAAAATCACCAAAAAAAAACAAGTAGTAGATATAGAATCCAAATCAGCCTTGCCTTTGAACACCCCTTGAAGTAGAGTGTCTAGGGATCCTACTCCTCCACCTATGAGATCCCTTGGATGTAGAGTGGTAAGGAATATGGATCATAATATAATGTTTACTATGTTTGGTCCTAATATAGGAAGCATCCCCTCCTATAATCTATCAGTTGGAAGAGGCAAGGCTCTATTTCACAGTGAACCAATCATTCACATTCTTCATCTGAGACTCCAACATATCTACATTTAATTATAGGGTAATAATATTATCCCTATATTGAATTAAATCATATGCTCTATAATAGGACGGTGAAAACAAGTTGAAATTATAACCTATATTAGAAGGTAGATATGGTTAGCTAATAGTAACCTAATATGGTTACTATCTGGTAAAGCCATAAGAAACATGGAAAAAATCTACCAATTAATCTTGGATCAGTCTCCTCCAATTCATTATAGAGTTTAGAACACAAACACACATAAACATAAATTAGATTCTAGTCATTAATTAAAACTCTGTAAAAACATAAATAACATATTAGTTTACCTAGATTCCCTATGTTTCAATGAGTCCTCACTAGAGCTCATCTTCACCTCCTCCTCCTCCTCCTCTTATACATCAAGCTCATCTATTTTAGTAACATGCTATGCCTCTCCTCCTAATCCTACATTCCATCCATATCCTAAAATGACTACTAGTTTTTGTAGTTGTGGTTGTGTCTATGTATTTTATTGATATTATTGTTGATCTTCACTTGGTACTCCCTGTGCCACCTAAACTACTAGTGTAGGGACTTACCCTGCACCTCCTTCTCTTATTGAAAGTAGTTGAACAACCCATCCTCATCTTCATCATCTCCTATCACTATATAGTCTAGTGATAGGATTAATTGGCATCAATGAATATCATCATAGTTTCCCAAGTGATGCATCCCTAACCCCTCTCTCTCCTTTGTATAAAACCTAGGGAGTGGGGAGAGTGTCTATGTAATATAGCCCTAACTATCATGGCACCCTATCTACCAAGTGAGACTTATCCTATCCTCATCTATAATGAACCTATCATGTGCTCTAATAAGGAATCATATTGATGTGATCTTACCCCAACTGGCCTATCATTCCCACATATGATAGGGATATCATATTCCTCCTTATGAGTATCCTAAATTGTCATGGTGCATCTCATAATTTTTCCATCCCTATCAATCTATAAACCCTAATGGCTCTTTTATATCCAATAATAATACCCCTCTAATAGATGTTCATGTTTTAATATACCCAACATGTGATGAGAGACATATAGATGATAAATATTACTTCTAACCTTGAAATATAGTATAGTTATTTATAGGTATGATAGAGTACATCATGTGCCAAAGTGAACATGTGGATATTCTCCTTAATGCTTCTCACAATTAGATCTTAATTGTAAAGGGGATGGTCCATCCCCTTGTCCCTTACCAATCATGAGATCAATATTTCAAAGATCTCCTTATGGAGTTTTGGAATCACCACCATCCCAATCTTTGTAAACTTAGGACCCTAATTCACACCCACATCAAGAGTTTATAAATTTACAACATAATTCATCCATCCCTAGGCCTCTCTCAACATCTTGTCCTCATTGTCACTAGAATTCCTATAATAATGTATATGTCAACTAGAGTGATAATCCACTACCTTGGGACATGTGGAAATTATATAGTATTCTGGTTGGCATCATCTGAATAGTTTTCATTTTAGTTTTTTTTTAAGGCACCTATCTCCACATGTATAATCCTCAAAATACCTACTTTATCCATAATACTAATCTTGTCTATTTCCATTAATCAGATCACTCTAATGAGCCACTCCTAATATTTGAATATACTCCATTGTACATATCCCTCATTAAATCACTAAAAAGGATCTAGATCAGCTCAAATACCTCCAAAATATCTCCTTCCTTTTCCATAGTGAAACTACCACTATATACAAGTAAGGGATGCACAATCATCTTGGTAGTTACATAACTATCATGACAATTATGAAGCCACTAGTGCAAATGCATAACCACCAATATCCAAAGACTAGTAATTTTTTCACATAATTAGCGGTTCCACCTATCTTGGTCCTAAAACTAAAAATGCTAAAAAAATTCAAAAAATATAACAAAATTAAAAAAAAAAACATTTTTTAGTATATGTAATACCAAAAACACATTCCAACCTAATTTTTTTAATTTCACTAGACATAGGGTGTATTTCCAACAAAATACTAAACCTAAGTTTCTAACACATAGAAAAAACTCACTCATGCTTGCACCTTTCTTTATATCACTTACACTCCCTTCATCCTTTCTTCCCACTCTTAGATTTGACTATACTCTTGCATAAATTTGTCACAATAAATTTAGAGCTCAAATTTATAAAGATCATAATTCACAAATGATTTAAAATTAGGAAAGTTTTTCAATTTATAGTTTTTATTGAAGGTAAAAGTGGGTTTTAAAGGGACCCTACCCATACAAAATAACCACCTCCATGGCCAGTAACATAGAGCAAAAGATTAACAAACATAGAAAAGAACACAAGTCCACTAGAGAGAAACAACAAAGACAACATAAAAATAGTTGATACACAACTTATATTACATAGAAAATAAAATTAGTTATGGATATTTTTTCATTCCTCATAATCCATATTCCACTCCTCTATCATACTTTGGAAATTCTTCTCCAAACTGCCTACCATTTTATCCATTTCATTTGTAGTGGTCACTCCTTTATGATTTTTCTTGGGCCGGGTTTCATTCTCACTTGGTTTTGAATTATTAAAAAATATAGATAACCCTTTCATATTCACATTTAATTTTTCACTGTTACCTTACTAAATTTAAAAAGAAGATTAATCTTATCCTTGAGCTCTCTATTTTCTTTATCCAACATATTAATTCTATCAGTAAGAATCTCAATCTGAGTAGCCATTTCCACTTCCCTCTCCCTTGTGTAATATAGTCCATCTTTTTTTTAAAAATTTATTTACCTTCTATTTGAGTCTTGAATGATCCTTCATAAACCAATGAAGGAAAGCTTTATGAAGGTTTACCTCATCCTCTAGAATTTTTAGTTTTATTTGATTCTTTGTTATATCCTTGAATGAATTCAAATCAAAGTCTACCTAAATGTTAGAATGAGGATCCCCTATTTTTACACCTACATTATCATCATTACCTTTAATTCCTATAACATTATATTTATGCCTTCCCTATTTCTAGATAAGTGAGTTTTGAATTGAGTATTTTGTTCCTTAATATTATGCTTGTCCATCTCCTTAATATCAATTATTGAATTTATTTCTTGAAACATCTGATCATTAAAAGATCCCTCTTCCTTATTATTGTCCCTATTATGATCCTCATTCTTCTTAGGTTTAGGTTTGAAAATACTTCTCAAAATACATTTAGGAGGCTTAGTGGTAGATAAATTCACTTTGAAAATATTTTTTTTAGCAATTAAATACTGAGGAGCAGGATTTTGAGCCTAGAAAAATTTATATATAAGGAAAATAACCGCATGGTGTAACGACTCTATTTTCTTTCCCATTTGGGCCTATTTTATCAAATGTTCCAAGGAATGTAAAATATAAAAAAGAATACTGATAGGAATGTTGTGATGAAGATAATTTAGGAAAGGGAGGTGATAGTAATATACCACTTTATATCTTCCATCAAGGGTTACATACCTTATGATTTGCTCTACCACTTTGTCAAATGGCACAAGGAAATCCTCTCTTTTGAATCCTCAAAAAATCATGAGATTTTTATCATCCATTATAAATTTGTCCTTTTCATGCTCAAGATTCATAGTCAAACTGATATATTTATTTTATTTAATTTTAAGCCTAGTAACACTTGAAATTGGCTCCTTTATGATTTCAATAGAAATATTCCAAATGTTAACCACCTGGTCTACCCAATTTTTTGCAAACTGATGTGAGAGATAAGTATCATATCCACATACATGATCAATGAATTTTTTTATACCCCCTATATGTATAATTTTACAAACCTCTGACTTCTTCCTTATATGATTCACATTCATAGGTTCCATATGGTTCAAATCCCCTCCCATGGTAAAATACCTATTTATAGACTTTCCTAAAACCACACTTGAAGGGATACCAAAATTAATGAACTCACAAATAGAAATAGCCTTCAAATGATTAAATTATTGGTTAACCATGCAATGATGAAAAAAATTATACCATTTTTTGATATGATTACAAACTTTATTATGACTCAGCATAATGAAAACACCCATTTCAAAGCTTGGCCTTACATGCCAATCCTGATCGTAGATCTAACCCCTACATGACTGGATTGCTTTTGTCCTTGCTAATAATATCATTGACATGATTGGGTTGAACCTCTATTTTATGCCAAACTTTTAATTTCTTAGATTCTACCCCTCTATTAGCAACGATATCAACAAGCATATTTCCTTCTCTATATGTATGTTGAAAGACAATTTTTTCAAAGCCTTTGCTTAACTAAGTAATTTCATCTAGTATATGTAATATAGACTAGGTGACCAAATTCTTATTATTGATATAATTAAAGATATTGAGAGAGTTCCCCTCAATATAAATGTATTGGTAACCCAATTCAAGAGCCACCTAGACCCCATACAAGGCTATTAATATTTTTGATAGAAAATTTGTTTAGAAGCCCATGCTTCCTTCATAAGCTAAAATAAGACCTCCCTGATGGTCCTGAATAGCCCCTCCACCTCCTCAAAACCCATGATTCCCTTTATAAGAACCATCAAAATTTAATTTCACCCAACTAGGTTGAAGATCCAACCATCTCACAAATTTTCTCAAGGATATATTTGGATCCACCAGAGGAATGTTGTCAAGTTTAAACTTCCATTCCTTAGCAATGATTTCCTCAAATGATACAAAAAGTTGCCTTTTTACCCATCTCATATTTTTGGAAATTTTAGATAAGAGGGAAAATACTTTATTAGATACTCTAACAAATTGGATTTTCTTGTCCCTGAATATATTTTAATTGCATTCCTTCCAAATTCCCTAAAGAAGATGAGAGAAATCCAAATTCTAAATCTCCTTGAGTTCTTGGTTAACAAAGGGACAATACCAAGCCTGCCAAGCCTCTATAATAGATGAAGGAAGAACCCAAGAAACTTTGAATCTTTCTAGTAGAGAACCCCAAATGTGGAAAGAGTATACACAATCAAGGAAGATATGATTAACAAATTCCCAAGCATTATCACATATTACACACCTATTTACCATATTAAGATCTCTTTTACTTAGATTATCTAATGTAAGATTTTTGTTTTAGACACTCATCCAGTTAAAGATGTTGATTTTTAGAATTAGATTTATATTACAAATCTAACCCAATGGATTTCCCCTTTCTATCAAAATCTGAAGCTTCAAATATCTGGAATTAACCTGATAATTTCTATATATTGAATCAATCTAAATTAATTCATCCTCCCCCTATAGATTTTTAATATAGTTACCCTTGAGAATGAAATTAAGATCTAAAACAATAGTTTTTGAAGTTGAATCAACATTATCAAGGGTTAAATGCTTCCAAATTTTTCTAACATTACAAACTTATATATAATCCACCACCATTTCTCCAAAAATAGAAGAGATAAAATGAGAAACTTGATGCCATGAAACAAGAGTTTCTAATGAATGATTTAGAATCCAAGGATCATTCTAAAATCTAATATCATGACCATTACCTAGCTTCCACTTATAAACTTTTAGTAAACTATCCCTATTCTTGGAAAATAAATTCTAGATTGCAATCCTTTAATAAAATTAGGATTAGTAAGGAAGGATAAAGGAGAATTATAACTAAGATATTTAGCACAACAAATGTTTGCCCAAGGACAAGGTTCCTTGGGGAGTCATCAACAAAGCTTAGTAACTAATTCCTTATTCATAGAGGAAATATTTATAATACCTAGCCCTCTAAAGGATTTTGGAAGGCATACCTTATCCCAAGCCACTAGAGGAAATTTATGAATATCCTCCACTCCCATCCATATAAACCTTTTTTGGATTTTGTCAAATTTTTATTGGATAACTTTGGGCATTTTTAATAGGGACATCATGTATATAGGTTGACTTAGTAAAACACTTTTTATGAGCAACACTTTTGAATAGCGGCATACCTAAATAAATTGAGAAAAGTTCAGATAAGTTCTTTGATTTGAAAATTTAGAATATGAACAATCTTTCTTTGATGGAAAAATGGCATGTTGATACAAATAAGTCACTTTTGGAGTAGTTTATAAACTATTTTGAGACAAATGCATAACTATCCATAATAAACTTTATTTACTTGGCCTCCATTATTGAAGCCATTACCAAAATGATCATGTCATCAACAAATTAATGGTAAAGAGAAGGGTGAGCCCTTGAGGCCAATTTAGAACCCTTCAAGTTTCCCTATGCAACGACATTCAAAAGGTTCTTGCTTAGAGAATCTTCTATTATAATGAATAAGAATGGAGACAATGGGTCAATCTTTCTAATTCCATGCTCACTCCTAAAAAATCAATTGGGAAGACATTAATAATAATAGAAAACATTGCTATTGAAATATTTATGTAAATAAAACTTCTAATATGCTTATGAAAAACAAAGTTATTTAGACTTGAATCCAATAAACCATAGTCTAATCTATCATAAGCTTTGTCCATATCAATTTTAAAAATCATACCTACTTATTTACTTTCTGCCATGAAATGTGCCATTTCATGTATAACCATTATACCATCCTGGATTTGCCTTCTTGAAACATATCCTCCTTGATTAGAAGAAAAAATTTTATTCAAAAGTAAATGAATCCTTAAATCCAAAATTTTTGTAAAGATTTTATAGACATAATTACACATGCTGATAGGCCTAAAATCCTTGAATTGTGAGGTTCCTATCTTCTTGGGAATAATAGCTATAAAATTATTATCAAGTTCTCTAAGAAGTTTGTCAAAGGAAAAAAACTCATCCACTACCACCCATAAATCATGCTTAATAATATCCTAATAATTTTGATAAAAATCCATAGAAAAGCCAATAATATCCCAGTAACTTTGGGAAAAATTTCCCCTAAAAGCTATATTTTTAGCATATGTTGGTAGATTTGTGAGTTTTATAGGCCTAAACTAACACTAAACAATCCATATGCAAAAAATCATTTTTTTTATATTTCTTATGGTTTTATTGAAAAAAATGTTGTTTTCATATTTTAATTTTTTAGGTTGACATTTCTTCACATAACACTAATTTCAATCCCCAAATAGATGATATAGGTAATATTTTCATCCCCATATGAATGGTATGTAATTATTGTTCATGCTTTTTTAATTAGCATATTTTCCACTTTCATCATAAAATTGCACATGATTCCCACTTTCCACTTATATGTTAAAAAGAAGTCTTGGATGGATTTTTTGTGCTAAAAAGTTAATGCAAGTTTTATAACCCTAATTTTATTTTTCAATGTACCACTACTTGGGTAGAAGGTCTTTTCCAACTCATGGTAAGGTGCCTCCCGAAGGGGAAAGATATTATACACATCCAAATTTTACATGATACAACATTTTTCAATATTTGAGGGTGATGCAATGACATCCATAAATAACAATATGCTCAAACCTATTTTATCCTATTTTATTCTTTTTACCTCTCTCCATGTCTTTTCCAAGTGTCATATTTACAAACTTTACGCTCAATCCTTCCAAATTAAGGATTTTCATGTGGTATGATGAAACCATTGTAGCAGTTGTGTAACTATTATGATATATTTACAAATTACCATAATGGTTTTGATAACTCTCATGATAGTTGTGTACCAATGCCTACATAGATAATTCATTTCACCATAGTTACATGTTTTTTTAAAATCACTCATGGGACATGTGTTTTGATGCATTGTGCATGGTCAACCTTGCATTTTTTATTTTAATATTTGGCACTTAACTTCTTAATGTTTCAAGTATTTCAAGTCATTTCTAAGCCAATTTTAGATAACTTTAAGTTAACTCTAATTAGATCCCAACCAACTTATGTTAACTCCCACATGGAACACTTCCATTCTTTATCACAAATAACTCTTTTACCTTGAATTTTAGATCCAAAAATTGCATTGAGAATTGATTAAATAGGTTTTGAGAGATCTATGGTCTATATTTTCTCCTTTCTTGATAAATAATCCAAAATCCCAAAACAAAATTTTGGTCATTCACATGAATTTGAGAAAAAACTCATGAACTTGGAGGATAACACTCTCCTATTTATGCGAACCATTCACATTTAAATTGATTCTTCTCTTCACTTTGTGATTGTGTTTTAATTTTTTATTGTATTCCTCTTATTTGAGAATTTATAGGTCATTACTGAGCAATAAATATATAGTTATCAACCTAAGGATCAATTAAGTTTTGTTATGAATCAAATTATTCTTCTTCAACTTTTCTTTGCTTTGGATGTGTTATGGGATTTAGTATTCTTTCTTATTTATGCATTTTTTATTATATTATATTCGTTAATTTAATTATATTCATTTAAATATACAAAATATAACATAAAATATGAAAAAAAACGTTTTCATAGTCTTTTGCAATAAAAAATGAATCAATATTTTATAGTTTCACTTGCACACAATAAATCTCAAAACATAGTGGTATTTCATGTTATACTTAGATAAAAAAACTCTCCTTTATATATAACAAATAATCAATTTATTTTAGTTTAGTTTTAGTATTTAAATACGTATAATTACTTACCAAAATAAATATTAATCCTCACATCCACTTACATTGAGAACCTAGAAAAATCAAAATAAAGAATTGTATCTATAAATGTTTTATCATAATTTGGAATTAAATTGGTGTATTAAATATAATTAATATAAAATTATTTGAAATAAATTAAATTTTGTAAAACAATTTTCAATAATTAAAATTAAGGAAAAGTAATGAAAGTGACAAAGCATGATCAAATGAAAGAAGACTAAAGATGAACAACACAAAAATATTTAGTTATTTGATATATGTGGTCTAATTGTGCAAAATTGGAAAGTGGTTGGAACTCATCAACATATCTAACTATGACTATGAAAATTGAAATTGTGACTATAATTGCTTAGGGTCAATAATGTCAAGAAGGGTAAATGATTGAAGAACACCATTATCTTATACTATTTGATTCTATCCTTTGTAAATAAATAAGTAAATAAAGGCACAATCATCTATGGATACTTGAAACATGCATGTGTGTAAATAATTGACCTTTATATGCTTAAAAATGACCTATAAATAACTTCTTCAAATTTAAAACCTAATAGGTATTACAATTGTTGAAAAATTACACATATAAAAGGGGAATGTAATGGTCTGACGTGACCCAAATCACCCCCATGATGTTTGATCATTATCTACATATCCAATACTCTGAAGAGGGAAATCAATCCCATGTAGTTATCCTAACTTGAGTGCTTTGTGTGAATGAAATCCTTTTGCTACATGTATACATCTAGAGATGGATTGAATAATTGATAATATTTTGATTTGAATTGGATAGAATAGACTCTTGAATTGGTTAGGGACTACTTCAAATGACTATAATTAGATATGGAAAAAATAGGGAAGTTTTTTTTAGTGTACAATAGTGTAAGTGTGTCTCAATATTGAATTTACCAAGTGATAGAATAGGTGACTTACATGTGCCTTTATATCAATCCAAAATATGAAAACCTCATGCTACTTATCCTAAAAATATGGAAAAAACTATAATGGAAGGTATAAATTTTGAAAACTATTAATTTCTAAGGTGACTGTCAAGATCAACCCATTGGGGTAACGATTAACTACCACTATTGACCCATACTAGTTGATCCTGTCCTGAAAGGAAACATATGAAATTTTGAATTGGGATGTTTATATAGATGCTTAATAGGGTTTTATTAATTAAGAACATATATGTAGGTATAAGATATAAATATAGAAAGATAGGTATATATAGGTACTTAAGATAGAGTGACCTAGTGAAATAATTCCATATTAAGTGCTTGAGTCAATTAAAGTGAAAGTGGGCCGAAACTGACATTATCGAGTATTTATGAACAAATTTAAGTGACTAAATTTGCCCACCCTTTTGTCTAACAATGAAATTATTATAGTAAAATAAAGATATACTTGAATGTGTATAACACTCTTTACCTTTGGGAGAAAGCTCCAATCATGAAATGTCTTCCATGATGAATCCTATAATGAAGTAAAAGTAGTTAATGTCTATATGTGAATTAAAAATTGAAATGTAACTTGAATTTGGAAAAAAAAAATTAGATAAAGGAAGGAGTACACTTGTATGTGTGAAACCAATGTTTCTCTTGTAACTTTGATTCAAGATGATGTTTCCTTTAATCATAGGGTAATTAGTGATTTCGATAAACCACTTAAAGAGAATTGGTTCCTTAGTTAAACCAATGGTGAATTGAGGGTGATCAAAACCTAATTTTAATTGAACATGAATAAAAAATAGAACCCATTGAGGGATGAAAAAACCTCAATTTTTTCTATTGGTGTTTACAATCTCAAGACAAAAATGGTTTGTAATCCACAATGTATTTATAGGCCTTAATGTTAGGGGGCACTAAAAATCCAAGTTATGCATTATGTACTCTCATTGAATCAATTGCTAAAGATGGCTTGTAGATTTAATTGTAATTATGTTCCTTTATTATTATATTCATGATCAAAAGAAAATGCATTACATCAATTCTCCTACCATAACCATTAATAAAAAATATTATTGAAAACATGGAAAGAATCTGTATCGTGCCCATATGGATAAATATAAAATTTGTAACTGTATGTAGATGTAAATTTGTAGATTTAGTTTGAATCTTATGCATGAATATGTATCATACAAACAAAATTGTATGAATATATAATTTTTTTTTAATGTGAGTACATATGGCCCCATAAATTTTACCAATAATAAAATTTTGAACCATTTTGGATTCTTTAAAAACTATATATTGTACTCAAAATTTTGATTTTTTCTCATAGAGGTTTATCTCATGTATGACAAGTCCACTAAAATTCCCCCCTTTTGAGGTGAGGTAATGCGTATCTTGAAATTCACTCATCTCAAAATAAAATTTAAATGTATCATATGTATAAAGATATAATCATTGAGTACCATCTCATATGTGAAAATTATGTCAACATACAAATACATTTATCATTTGAATCATGTATACAAAGTATGAGGAAATGAACATATAAATGTACTAATGAATCTAATTTTGGTAAATTTTAATAGAGAAATATGTAGTATTTAGTGAATGATATGGATCATGACACCCATCAAACTTAATAATATCAACAAGCACATAAACATAACAAGTGTAATTCCATATAATAAGGCTGAGGGCTACATACAAGGGACATGTTAAAATGTAAAATAAGAAAATTTTTCACACAAAAGGCCAAGGGCCACATGAAAATGACATTAATAATTTTGAAATTAAGGGAAATGTTCAAATGTCATATAAAAAAAGGCCTAAGGGCCAATAATAATAGACATATTCAAATGTCACACAAATCATAGGGTGAATAGCTGTAATAAATCAACATTTTAAAATGTCTCACATACCAAACAAACATCTCATAGTAATGTTCAATCAATTTCACACAAGTTCTAAATTCCACACATAATATATAAGTAATTTCTAATCTACTATGTACAAGTAGAAACATCAATGGAGCATTTAACTAGAAATATTGGCTACACCATGTATATGTAATTTTATCATATATTATAAAATAAAATATCTATGTATATAATATAAGATAGAGATGTTATAAATACATTTTTAAAGAGTATATAACTCAATATTATAGGAGTTGTATAATTATTACACTTTTAAATATTATAACATATGGATAAGATGCCCCCGACTTAGCATGGTTACTAAGTAGAGGCAAGTCCAACATCTTAGTACATGTGAATTTTGAATATCTTGCATAACAATCATAAATACTAGTGAAATACATGTGAAATATAAAAATATTATGATATATACCTATCATGAGATAAATAACATATGATAATGATCTAAACTAGATGTCGAATCATTCTCAAAATCTGATTTTGAATTTTTATACTATTTTGAATGTTTTTATATTTTTTAAATATTTGATTTTTTTGTACTTTTTAATTTGTAACTTAGAACGAAAAATGGAAACCATGGTTTCAAAATTATAAGAAAGGAATGGGATATAAAAAACTTATAACATGATTCAATGCAAAGTATGCATTGAAAATGATGGCATGGCCATGTATGAGCTAAATACACCCATTGTATAGTGAATGTAACTGAAAATCATGTGAGAGATAGAATAGATATGAAGAGGAATGATTTTACATCCTTATCTCATTTAATGTACACTTTTAAAAGTATACAATGTGCATGTATGAAAAAAATATCATATAAAAGAAAGATTTTACATGCATAAATACTATTGTGTAAACTAGAATTGAGTGTAATATAAAAAAATTGGATGTATTAAGGATTTTTATGCTTAGTTTTTGAGTTGGATATAAAAAATACTACATAAAAAATCAACTAGATCTTGATAGTAATGGCATTTGATTTTCACTATTATTGGACGTTGCTATCTTTTATAGGAATAATGTAATTTTCCTAGCTCAAACTATGAAAATAGTAAGGGAAATGGAAAATGATGGAAGTAACTCTAGAAAGTGAAAAAGAAGAGCTAAGAGCCTAGAAAATCACTAAGATCCAAGGGTGAGAATAATTTTCTCAAATCGATTGAATGTACAAGAAGTAGAAGAATAACATGATGAAGAAATCAAGAAGCTATGTAAAATCAGTTTTTTTTATTTTTGATTATTTAAATGTTTTTGAATTTTTTAAATATTTGAAATCAAAAAGTGCTAACCAATGATCCAATCAATACGTGATTTGTAATAATAATTTGTAACAAGTTATGAAAAGATCATATTTTGTGGATGAAAAGTGATAGAAGTGCATGACTTAGAATCAAAAAATGCATTAGGTGTTATAATGAAACTATCTAGATCATTACTTGTGTAATATTGAATACAAGGAGTGGCTCTCAGAGATGTATAATGGTTTGAAATATTCTAAGGACTAGTAGAATATTGTACCATTTTTTTAAATTTGTGTGTAACATGCTAATTTGTATGTATCATCAATTAGTAAATGTTGCATGTGATGGTTATTTTTGTGAACTTGATGTTTTTCTATATGCTTGATTTTGCATTGGTTATTTTTGAGACTTTGCAATTTTTTTGTGAATTTAAAACTAATGCATAGGTGCAACAATTATCAATGTGTTTTATTCTTAAATATATGTATCAATGAACTATGGTGGTTGATGAAGAGGAGGTATCATAAATTATAGAGGGTACTCATATTGGATTTCTAAAACTATAACCACTTGATTACAAGGAATGTATTTTAGGCATCTATTGTTATATGTTTAAATTTATTCATTTATGGGATTTGCAATTTGATTTCTTGTTAATGGAATGTTGTGAAAAATAATGTTCTATATGTATTAGCATTTGTGATTTTTAGTATCTATGATGTGATAATGTTACTCAAAACTGGTTTCCCCAACCATTTGGAAAAAGAAAGGCACTATAATATGGTTGGAAAATCTACTATTGAATAATTTAGAATAGTTCTAATTTTGACAAGTGTTATACACTTTTAACTTGTACTTTAAATTGATCCATAAATATTTAATTTAATTTTTGATTCCATATTTTCTTTGAAGAATATATATATGTATTTATACCATGTTTTTATTTAACATCAATGACTATGCCTTTTTTAGTATCACCTCTATCAATAATTTGATTGATCAATGGTCCTTGAGGGGGAATATCTTGGGATAACTCGATCATGGTACAATGTGAACCAAAATAAGGATTTCTTCAAGTGGTTTTTTTTTGTAAAGGTTGATATACCATTCATTCTATGGTAGAATGTTTTGGGATGTCTCGATCTTCTTAGAAAAACAATTAGAAGAATTGGTAGAGGAAGACCTTATTATCTTATTCATAAATGTAATAACTCCTAAGTTAGTAAATTGTGTAAGATTTTTTCACTTAGCATAACAATAATTATTTATGATTCTCATTAATACCATGGTAAGAAAAAAATGGTTGACCCATTATCTTCTAAAACCTATGATGTGGATGATAATAATTCAAAGGAAGAGTAGTCATCTACTCATCCAATAAAATGTGTAAGATATCATGTGGTTGATCTCTAAAGTGATAAAACTTGTGTGGTTTCTTCATAGTAAATGTTAGAACCCCATTTGGGTTTCATAAATTTACACCATTTTTTTTGAAGTCCAAATGGTTTACTTATAAAATAATCCATAACTATTTGTAAAATCATTTTTTGATAATAAATGTATCAAATTAATAAATACAGAAATGTATCAATACACTAGTTAATAAAATGATCTATTTAATTTTTAAATAGCCTATAATAGATTACAAGATGAATATTTCTCATAAAATGAACAATGAAAAGAGTCAAGTACATCAAAACATTGATATAATCCATAATACATCTATAAATAAACATACAACCACTGTTATCATAATATATAGAATTAATTACAAACCTCACAGCCACTGCTATGCTAAATAGTTGTTAAATAATAATGTACTACATATTACATTAATTATAAATTTAAATATAATATAACATTCACAATAGTAAAAATGAGCCTCTCAAATAGTTCAATGATTCATACAAATAGCCATGAATATGATCCTCAAATGATTGAATAACTGAAGAGAGGGAGAGCATCATCTGAGTTCTTTACCTCCAACCACAAAACATTGGTATCTTGCACACCTCCCCACTAGGATTATCCCTTCCCTTCATATAGGGGTAGATAAAAATAGTGTGGATATTAAAAAATCAACCAAACCCATGTGTGTACAATCACTAATACATGCAATAGTTACATAGACCATGAAAAGCAATCTTTTATCTAATATGACATCAACATACACATGTAAAATAGAAAGCACAATGGAATGATAATGTCTTAGCTATAACATTACTTTGGCCAAAGTTTTCATTATAAAAATTAGATATCACATGTATCAGAGTCAATTCCACTCACACAACTATCTACTACTAAATCATAAACTATCATATGATATCAGGGGGTAAATATATGAGTTTCAAGAAGGTACCCTCATATATCTATCACCTATTATCATTTGATACATGCCCAATAATTTTATTATATAAATTCAAGGCATAATGAATATAAATTACAACATAGACCAATATAAACAATAATATAAGGTACAAGTAGTTATTATTCAATATTCTCTTTGTTTTAAATTCATGAAAACCATGTATAGGTTCTTCTACATTCAAACTAGAAATGCATATAGATATATACCAATAATCCAATATTTAAAATACTACATCCATTTCAAAACATATTTCTCTTTCCTTTCAAACACAAATAATACATGATAATATTCAACGTAATATAAACCTTATGAGTCTCAAAATTGCTCATAAAACATGAATTATGTATCTTAATCTTATTCTGTACTTTATTAACAACTTTATCCATTTTGAAGTTGTTTCATCATTTCCTTACTACAAGAAATTCTCATATTTTTAACTAATACACAAGTTCAGCCTATTTATGTTTTGTATACTAGATCTACCATACTGATTATATATAGAGCGACCATTCCAATTAATATAAATTTAGACAAGCTTAGAATAACTTACAAACACAACAAATTTATTAAGATATTCTATACACATTTCACAAGTTATATTTGGATCTTAATCCCATTATTTTCTTAATGTACAAAAATATCATACTTTAACTAAGTAAAGTGCAGCCTATCTTTCTTATATATGTATGTATGTAATGTACATTTTGACACAAACTAGTTATAGTTTTTAAGGGAGAAATACACCACATCTATAACACTGAGAGAGTATATTTAAGCATATTCAAACTCCCTGATTATTCAAGTTTATTATAAACTAAAAGTATATCTATGAATTCATCAAACCATTGGATGTATTTAAAGAGTTATTCAAATGGCTTTATGAATTCATATATATAATTTTAGTTTATAATAAACTTGAATAATCAGGGAGTTTGAATATGCTTAAATATACTCTCTCGGTGCTATAGATATGTTGTATTGCTCCCTTAAAAACTATAACTAGTTTGTGTCAATATATATATACATACATATATATATATATATATATATATATATATATATATACATATATATATATACATATATATATATACATATATATATATACATATATATATATACATATATATATATATACATATATATATACATATATATATATATACATATATATATATATATACATACATATATATATATATATATATACATATATATATATACATATATATATATACATATATATATACATATATATATATATACATATATATATATATATATATACATATATATATATATATATACATATATATATATATATACATATATATATATACATATATATATATATATATATACATATATATATATATACATATATATATATATATATATATATACATATATATATATATATATACATATATATATATATATACATATATATATATACATATATATATATATATACATATATATATATATACATATATATATATATATATATATATATATATACATATATATATATATATATACATATATATATTGACACAAACTAGTTATAGTTTTTAAGGGAGCAATACAACATATCTATAGCACCGAGAGAGTATATTTAAGCATATTCAAACTCCCTGATTGTTCTATTTATTCAATTTTATTATAAACTAAAGTATATCTATGAATTCATCAAACCATTTGGATGTATTTAAAGAGTTTGAATATCTCAACTTTGAATTCCCAAAATAACCTAAAATTTTTCATGAAGATATGCTCAGGTTTGATCTCTCAATGTTTGCTTAAGCCATATATTTACAGACATATCAAAATGTACCCATTATTTACATGTATATATAACTATAAACATATTTGTTTATTTAAAATAAATAAGTTTCCCAAAATCCAATATCACCAAATATCTATACATAGATTTCATTTATTGAATTGATAATATACAGGTCTATAAAACTCTCATGTGCGTGTGTGTGTGTGTGTGTGTGTATGCATATATATGTGTGTGTATATATATATAAAAATATAATTTAAAAACTATATATACATAAATATATGTGAAAATATATATACACATATAGAAACAAATCTACCACACATGAATTCTATTTTCATGTTACAAGCAAACAACATTTTTTTATTGCCTTTTTATAAATAATCACAAGTGCCTAGGCCGTCAATGAACTAGGTTTGGTTATTAAAGCTAGTATATATATGCTTAGCCTATGTGAGATATTTAAATAGAATATAAATTATTCAAGTATATCATATACTTACTCCCACTTTATGTAAACTAAGTTTATTTTTTTGCATTGTAACTCACCCAACATTTCCTATATATATGAATAAACAAGACACATAGTTTTTCCCTTAATGATTTCAAGAAAATCTTATGATAACTATACTTTCATAGATGATATATATTTTTTTCAAACTCATCTATCTTATATATACCCAATACTCTTTCTACATATAGCTCGACCTCGTCTCTATAGGCCTGAGTGAGTATATTTAAGCATATTCAAACTCCCTGATTGTTCTATTTATTCAATTTTATTATAAACTAAAGTATATATATGAATTCATCAAACCATTTGTATGTATTTAAAGAGTTTGAATATCTCAATTTTGAATTCCCAAAATAACCTAAAATTTTTCATGAAGATATGCTCAGGTTTGATCTCTCAATGTTTGCTTAAGCCATATATTTACATCTAGACATATCAAAATGTACCCATTATTTACATGTCTATATAAATATATATAACTATAAACATATTTGTTTATTTAGAATAAATAAGTTTCCCAAAATCCAATATCACCAAATATCTATACATAGATTTCATTTATTGAATTGATAATATACAGGTCTATAAAACTCTCATGTGTGTGTGTATATGTATATATGTGTGTGTATATATATATATCAAAATATAATTTAAAAACTATATATACATAAATATATGTGAAAATATATATACACATATAGAAACAAATCTACCACACATGAATTCTATTTTCATGTTACAAGCAAACAACATTTTTTATTGCCTTTTTATAAATAATCACAAGTGCCTGGGCCGTCAATGAACTAGGTTTGGTTATTAAAGCTAGTATATATATGCTTAGCCTATGTGAGATATTTAAATAGAATATAAATTATTCACGTAGATCATATACTTACTCCCACTTTATGTAAACTAAGTTTATTTTCCTGCATTGTAACTCACCCAACATTTCCTATATATATGAATGAACAAGACACATAGTTTTTCCCTTCATGATTTCAAGAAAATATTATGATAACTATACTTTCATAGATGATATCTATTTTTTTTCAAACTCATCTATCTTATATATACCCAATAATCTTTCTACATATAGCTCGACCTCATCTCTATAGGCCTGAGTATGGAACTGAGTTCCATCCTTAGGTCTATAGACTTGAATCCCTGTGTAAGTATATGTATATGTATTTATTTATATATTTATATATATACATATACATACATGCATACATACATATATATGTATGTATGTATGTATGTATGTATGTATATATATATATATATATATATATATATATATATATATCTAGTTTTTTAATTATATTTTGATGTATATACATATATGGAAACAAATCTACCACACATGAATTCTATTTTCATGTTACAAACAAACAACATTTTTTATTGCCCTTCTATAAATAATCACAAGCACCTAGGCTGTCAATGAACTAGGGTTGTTTATTACAACTAGTATATATATGCTCAACCTATATGAGATATTTAACTAAAAGATAAATGATTCAAGTAGAGCATATACTTAATCCCACTTTATGTAAACTAATTTTATTCTCCCACATTGTAACTCAGCCAACATTTCCTATATACATGAATAAAAAAGACACATAATGTTCCCCTTAATTATTTCAAGCAAATATTATTGATAACTATACTTGCATAGCTGATATATATGTTTCTTCAAACTCATCTATCTTATATATACCTATTATTCTTCAAACTCATCTATCTTATATATACCTATTATTCTTTCTACATATAGATTGATGTCATCTCCATAGGTTTGAGTATGGAATTGAGTTATATCCTTAGGTATATAGACTTGAATCCCTAGGCTTTGAAGTAAATTTTTTTCCAATAAAATTTAGTTTTATCAGTCACAGAATTGGCATCATGTTTATAGGCCTGGGGATGGAACTCAATTAAATCCCCAGGTCTATAAACTTAAAACCTTGGTTCAAACAATAAAAAATCTACTATTTCACTCATTTAGATGAAGCATATTAAAAACCCATATTGAAGAACCATATTTTTTTATAAATTATGTCTATAATCAATAAAAAATTACAAACTCAAGTTCAATCGACCTGGTTCTACAATGGGTGTCATCTAAGTGTGTGAAATAAAGGTTTTTTCATTCTTCATGTTGAAATTTTTTCTCTTTTATACCATGTTGTTATTCTTATTTCTCCCTATTTTTATTATTTTTCCAAAAACCTATCCACATTTTGCATGACCAGTCATCTCTCATACAAAACTGTAAGTGATCTATTATGAACTTGCCTCTACTTTTTCTTGATTTACATGATAAGCCTACTAACTTGCAATCCATTCCCCACTTCCCAACATGGATGCCACATTAATTTTATCCATCATTTACAAAATATCTAAGTCAAATCAACATACTAAAACCTAATTTCTTTCAATCTAAACTTTGTGTCATTCGATAAAACCCATTAACCAAACAAAATCTAAAGTTTCAAAATTACTTTTTAATTAAATTAATTTGGGTGCTTTCACCCTATTTTTCCTCCTCACTATGTCACCGAAATGGGCATAAGGTAAACAACTCAAAAAAGGTCAATAAACACCGAACACTATACTAAATATTAAAACATGTAAATGGTTTTACTCACATGCAATTCATCATAATCAGATTCATGTCATTTTTTAATGAAAACATGAAATTAAACATAAAATCTACATATTATGCTAACCAAGACAAGTGATGAACTCAAACAATGTAGACATGCCTTATTCATTGCAATAACAAACAATGCAAGTAACATTTATCATTTTAGTAGAATACTAATTAACATTCATTTTACCTAAGAAAATAAAAATGTGGTGTGCGTGTGTGTGCATGGGTTTGGTTCAATTATCTCAATCCCCAATGCTAATATATACACCCACTCTCTAATTATAATTTAACTCTATACCACTTGTGAGACCAAGATAGTCCTGAGACCACCTTGATCAAATAAACAAAATATATAAGTATCAATAAGCTATTTTTATGAAAATCATTTGAAAATTAAATCACAATCAATATGATCATAGAATATAGTACAAACATATGTAAATGTTCTCCAATATAATTTATTATGAAAATAAAAAATATGATTGCCAATCATACAACATAAATATATAGATCAAACATAAAACTCATAACTACAAATTATTAGTTCCATAACCCCTATTAATATTTATGTTTCTTTGTAGAATGGTCTAAGATGGATCATCATCCCCCCCTAAAATAGGTCATTGTCTCACTGAATTTTTATTTCAAACAATTTTTCAAGTAATAATTAATAATGTTCAGCGTAAAAATCATTTAAATAAATAAGGAAACAACCTCAAGAATCCTTCATATTATTATCATGTATCATTATCCTTAGAATATTGGTCGCACTAGACCTTGTATTATGATAATTCTATGTTATACAAGATAATATTGTAAGTATCAAATATTTTGATTGGTTTTTATTTAACCACCCTTGGATCCAGAACCTATAATGCATTCTAGTCCAAGACATGAAAATGATTAGCTACATACTTATTCAGATAAGATACATGAAAAACATTATGTATTTAAGCTAAAGTTAATGACAATGCAAGTCTATATGCTACAAGATTAATCACTTTTGGAACATTTAAGGGTCCCACATATCTCAGTGATAATTTTTTTGATTGACCAAACTTAATAGCTATTGTTAGGTGTTTGAATCATAGAAAATTTTTATCTCCAATTGAGAATTGACTTGATGTTCTTTTCATATTAGCATAGATTTTATACCTATCATTGGCTTCAACCAATATTTGTCTTATTATATTTACTTGTTATTCCATTTCTAAAAGCATATCATCTTCAAAAATCACTCTATCATCTAATTTATCTCAGTTGATTGGTGTCGTACATCTCCTACTATATAATGCCTAAAAAAGAGCTATTTTCAAAGATGATTGGTATGAATTTTTATAAACAAACTCAACCAATGGTAGGTATTCCTACCATTTGTATTACTTGTCCATGCAATACATCATCAAAATATCCTAAAATTTATTTTTAGAATATCTTCTTCTCAGATCCTTAATTATGATATCCTACATGAAGATCAATATTTGAAAATATTGTAGCACCATGCATTTGATCAAAAATATCATCAATTCAAGGCAATGGATACTTGTTCTTTATCATTAATTTGTTAAGTAGGTAGTAGTCAATATATAAAGGAAAGGTTCCATCCTTATTAACAAAGATTACAAGTTCACCCCATGGTAAAACACTTGACTGAATCAAACCCTTGGCCAACATCTCCTAAATTTGTGCTTTCAACTTAACTAAATCTATTTTTGTCATCTTGTAAAGTGCCTTAGACTATGGTTCTAACCCTAGAATGATATCAATAGTAAAATCAAATTCCATTTTTGGAAGTAACCCTAGTAATTCATATATAAAAACATCCATAAATTCTTGTATAAATGGATACTCTTCTAAGGTGAGTTCTCTAACTTCAGCAACTTCATCTATTTTGAATAGGAATGCTTGACATCCCTTATGTTGAGCCTTTTAAACTAAATTGCTGAAATATTCTTGAGATTTAACTCCCTTTCATTTCCTTGTATTTGGGTTTGGTTTCCTAAACCATCAAGGCATTCAACATTTTTAAGGAAATAATAAAATTTGACTTTATGCCTCAAAAACCAATTCACTCCTAGGATCACATCATATGACCCCAATGATGCTGCATAAAGATCAACAACCATAGTGAACTCTAGTAACTAGATTTCAGCCTCCATAAGACATATGTCAACCTTGATCCTAGACTAATTCACATATTATACTGACCATGTGTTTTTCATAAATCTAGCTTTCTTAGACCATTTAATCAATATTCTAGGAGAAATAAAACATTTAGTATCTCCAATATCAATCAAAATAGTAATTGGATGACCAAATGTAGTACCTGATACTTTGATGGGAGAGGATTGAAATTAAATGTATCAATTATCCACCACTATGTGGTTCCCCTGTTAGAAGGATTCCTGCTGTGAATAATAGGTTATGTTCTTATTTTTGCCATCAATCTTCCACTGAGGACAATCTTTGGCATAATGATCTCCTTCGTAGGTAAAACATCCTCCTAAAGGTACTTCATCTCAACCTAATTTTCATCATTAAATCATAATCTAAAATTACCTATTGGTTTCCTATTCCTAGAAGTATTACCAAATATTTTGTGTTGACTATTAAACCATTTCTTGGAATTACCATTCTATTTCCAGTTCTTAAAAGGTGTCTTGGAACTACCAAACTTTTTATTATACTTCTCTTTGACCTCTACCAATGATTTCAACTTTTGTTCTTGCTTTATATATTTTTTAAAAACTTGATCCATGGTGGACAATCCATGCACATTTATTTCATATCAAATTTGAGGTTTTAAGCCCATAATGAATTTCCTAATCTAGAAATGCTCATCCTTTTGGTATTATAGAACATATTTCAAGAGTTTAGTAAACTACTCTTAGTACTCATTCACTACCAAATCTACTTGCTTTAAGTTATAAAAATTTGTCAAATTTTGGTCAAAATAGAGATAAGGTAACCATCATGCTTTGAAAAAAGTCACAAATCACTCCCATATGGTGGTAGTTGAATCCATATGCATTTTGAGATTTTTTTTAGCCCACCAAATTGTTACTTCACTAGTTACTTGGTAGGCTCCCCCATAGCCTTTTTAACCTTATAATAATTTTTAATCTTAAATTATGTATCAATCTTGGTGAGCCAAGCTTCATATCCATCACCTAAAACTATACCATCAAACTCGGGTGGATTTACTTTATTCATATCATTAGCATGTTCTACAACGACTTAAGATCTAGCATCTTGGTGCACTTTCTCATGCCTTTGATCCTAAGGCATTTCCTACTCTTCAAGTTGTTCCTATTATTCCTTAGGTCTATGGAATTATTTCTTGAGAGCAACTATTATGTCTCTAATATCATTAAAAATAATAAGAATCTATCTAGTTTTATAGCTTGCTATGGTTATAGATAATTGGGATCAGCCTCAGGGTTCACATTAGAGGGTCCCTCTCCACTCAATTTACCCTGATCCATTCTCTTTTCTATAAATTATGAGAATAAAATATTATGTTAGTAGACTCATTAGGTCCAAGAGATAGACCTTAATCTATGATACCATAATGCTAGACCCCACTAGGCCAACCAACAGTTAAACAATTTTTTTTCTATGTAATTACTATTAAGATTAATCAAAACTAACCATTTAATAACTGAAAATTAAATGAATCTAAATTAATAGATTATATAATCACATCAACCCACTATCTAATTAAAACCCAATTAATACTCAAGAATTAAACTAGTCAATAAGCTAGAAAACTATCCATCAAGTACAATAAAATGAAACAAATACAAAAATCACTAACATAGTCCATTATTTTTACATAAATGTATTTATATCCACTAATAATTTTATTTTAAGTAAAATATACAAATAAAATAGCCACTTTTGTGTGGAATATCCCTCAAATAATAATGTATAATGAAGTATAATGTCAAATATACATAACAAGAAGTGTATAAGTATAATTTTAGCTACATAACAACTCTATGATCCATCACATAGCCTAAGTATAATACCATTTGATTGAATCATATAATAGAGGGAGAACATCATTATATTTATTTACCTACAACCACAAACTAATAATCTCCCACACACCTTCTTACTGGGAGTGGCCCTACCTTTCATGGAGTGGTAGATAAAAATAGTACAGATATCAATAAATAATTGTAACCCATGTGTGATATCATTATTACATGAAGTAATCAAATAGACCATGGAACCCATTCCTATATCTAAATGATATCATAAAACACATATAAAATAGAAGTATAATGAAATGACAATGTCTCAGCTATAACCTTACTTTGTTCAAAGTTTTCATTATAGAATTTAAATTTAACAATCTGAGTCATTTTCACTCACATAGAACTATTTTTTATTAAATAATGACATAAAAATATAGGGGGTATGTATATGATTTACTAAATTACATACTCATATATGTATATCCTATTATCCCAAATGTATTCTACATATAAAGATTCAAAAGTAGAACAATACTATATCATGCATAATAAATGATGTAAATAATCATCAATCAAGAACCCAACTATTTCCAATCACTAAATAAATAAGATGAAAACCATGGATCCGTCAAGCATTAAATTTCATATTAGGTTTTTACATCAAACTTAAAACAATAATATATTTTCATCATAAGTCTCAATCATGCAAGTATGCACAACTAGCGGTACATCCTATTTATGTATATAAATATGTTGTTTATACTTAATACAACATGAAGGACCCATAAATCTTCAACAAAAATAAATAAATACTTTCATTTATCTCATCATTTTTTAATAATAAATTATTGTTGAGCATATTTTCTATTGTTAATGTTTGGCATTGAAATTGTCATTGATGTCAAAGGTTGTTCATGAGGTCATTGAACAATGTATTTATTTGATTAAATCCTTAAAAGACATGAAATTGGTTGATAAACATATAAGGAATGTGAGAAATGTTTATAATCATCAAAGAGAGTTTTGATATTAGTTTCCAAAGTTTCCAAAGTTTTCAAGTGTTTAAACCTAGCAAGAGACTTGAGAAGCTTGTGCATAGGATACCTAGTCTTGTGCATGAAGGAACATGGTGGCCTAGTGATATGGATGAAAAAAGAAAAATATAATGTATGAATTTGTTTAATCATTAATATGAGGCATTTTATCACTCATGAGTGTCTCAAAGTATGCTTATATGGGTAAAACCTATAGACCCAACATGCAACTAGACTAGTTCTAAACTCTGCTTGACCTGATAAGGGGTTATGAGGTGTTGTCAAGACATATAAAGGATGAAAAGTAGTTTTATGTCATGTGAGAGGTTGATTTATCATGTGAGTGAGGTGTAGAGTACATGGATAGTGGTTAGAAGGTCAGTTTCAAGGCCTAATGTGACTTACAGGTCAAAATCCTAGAGAGCAAAGAGAGAGATAGTAGCCTAATGGGTTATCAAGATTAGTTTCCAAGGTAAAAATAAACATGTGAGAAGTTTTAGTGGTTTGATAGGCTATCCCAAGTGTGTTGACCAATGAAGGGTTTTCAACCCAAAAAGGACTTTCATGTGTTCATTGGCATGTGTAACCTATACATGAGAACATAATACATTAATGGTATATAAATAAGGGTCATATATCAAAGTTATAATCATTGGTTTCTAGAATAAGGGGCTAAGCTTTATGAATGATCGTTAAGACTATAAGGTGGTTTAAACCTATCTAAAACCCTAAATTTGACCTAATGAGAACTATATTGATAAAAATAGAATAGAATGGTTTGGAATATATGTAAGTGATTTGAGTTTATATTCAACTCTCTCAGGCATCTCCAAGTGTGATTTGTTTGACAAAAGAGTGAGAGGACCCTATAGGAAAGGTCTTGTTTCTTAGAAATTTGTTGTAATAGGTAGAGTTGATTGAGTCAAAGTTGCTAATTAGTTGAATGTTAAATATTGAGACTTGTATCTTATGTCCATTGTGGTTAATAAGTATGTTATATCCCTTATGGGTTATAAACTGGTTATATAGGTTGACTTATTGCTAAAAGGCCTAATGGTGCAAACAGTGAGAAAATTAGGTAGGAGTGACAAGTTATTTAGGGATGTATTATCATGGATTAGAGATAGATCCAAATGCATGGGTATGTTTTTAAAGAATTATAATACATGTAAATATTGGATAGGATTGTATATAGCAAAAAGTTGATCTAAAAAAGACATATCCAACTCAATGAGGTCTATGTACAGAGAAGTCATGATAATGGTCTGTAAGACCAATATTACTATTAAAGCTTATGATATATTTGTTATAAGTTATTATAAGCTTTTTTGGAGATAATTTTAATGAATTTTAATTTATTAAGTATTCCATTTCATGTATCATAAATTCATGTTTCCATGACTATGTTTTGAAGCTAGTTCACAATTTTGAGTGAGCTACTTGTAGAGAAGAGTTTGAATATTTTTTCCCTATTAATGAAGTATAATTAACTTGATGAAGTATTTTAGGTATTTAAGGTTATATTTATAGAATTAATTTCTATGGTTTTTTGATAATATTGTTATTGGAGTTGTTGCTAGGGTCTGAATAACGTGAATGCAATGGTCAAGTGATCACACGAGACAAAGCTGGTGCACACCAAAAAGAAGCTAAAGTAAAGTGAAAACATTGAAAGAGATAATTTTCAAAAGACAAATAGGAGCAAAACTCAATATTTGATTAACTTAAGATGGCCAAAGTGAAGAATACATATAGGAAAGCATGTAAGTAACTCCTCCACAAAAGGTGGTCAAAGCACCCCAAGAATAGACTGTAACTCCTCCATGAAAGGTGGTGACAAGAGAAGTAACTCTCATACCCAGAATAGCTGGTAAAAGGAGTTACTTATGACATTCTTATGACACCTATGACACATCTATGACACACATCTCCATATAAGCTATCCTATCCCATGAATATAGGAAAACTCCATGTATGCACAAATATATAATATTCCCTTATTAAATAATAGGGAAAAATTAAAAAAACTACACTAACACCCCCCATAAGCGTAGCTTAGGTGCGCAGTGTGGAAATATAAAATGGGTCTCGGCAGCTAGGCCTGATGAGGTACCCATGTACAAATGCAATCTCCCATAAGATAGAGAAAAGAAGAAAATCCGTAGGACAAAACTCCCCCCCAAAAGAGAGACATAAAAGAAATGAAGAGGCTAGTGGCCCCCCCCAAAGATGATGCTATTGTAGATGTGGACCGCACCCCAAGAAGAGCTCGTAGATGAATGAAATTGCTCTCAATGAAAGGTTTGGTGAAGATGTCTGCAACCTGCTCTAAAGACTGGCAAAATATCAAGTCAGTGACCTGACTATGAATAAACTCTCGAATGAAATGCATGTGAATCTCTATGTGCTTAGTCCACTGGTGTTGAATCAGATTCTTGCAAATCTGAATGGTACTCTGGTTGTCACAATAAATGATGGTGGGCTACCTTATAGGAATGCCAAACTCAAAAAGTATCCCCTAAAGCCAAATAGCCTCAGTAGCTGCATTAACAGCTCCCTTGTACTCTGCCTCTATGGATGATATAGAAATAGCATTTTGCTTCTTGTTAGACCAACTGATAAGACCAAAACCTAGAGATAAATTGTAACCAAAATTGGACTTGCAAGTTTGTGAATCTCCAACCCAGTTTGAATCTATATATCCAACCAAGCCAACCTCTATTCCAAATCTGTAATGAATCCCGTATCTATGTGAACCCTATATGTAATGCAAGATCCTCTTAGCTGCTTTCCAATACAACTCATGAGGTTCTTGCATAAATATGGAGACAAGTCCCACTGCATATGATATGTTCGGCTTGGTGTGAGTCAAGTAGATGAGATTGCCAACAAGTTGTTGATACTGAGTGGCATCAATTAATGGTGAAGAACAGTCAGCCTCAAGCTTGACTCCTGATAGAAAGGGAGTCAGAGATGGCTTGCAATTAGCCAAGAGAAACTGAGACAATAAATCAAGAGCATACTTAGGTTATGCAAGAGAAATCCCTAAATTTGACTGTGAGATCTCGATGCCAAGGAAGTAGTGTGACAAACCCAAGTCTGTCATGTCAAATCTATCCTGGAGAGATGCCTTCACTGCTGCAATAGCCGATGAAGAACTCCTGGTGATCAAAAGGTCATCAATATATAGAACCAAAATTAGGAGCAAATCATCCTGCCATAAGAAGTAGACATTGGGGTCAGAATGACACCTAGTGAATACCACTGTGAGAAGGAAGGAATCCATCTTAGCATACCAAGCTCGAGGGGCCTATTTGAGGCCATAGATAGATTTCCTAAGTCTGCATACTAAGGAAGAATCCTGAACAAATCCTGGTGGCTACTCCATGTAGATCTCCTCCTTTAGGTCTCTATGAAGAAAGGCACTCTTCACATCCATTTGATGCACATCCCAACCATGTGCTACGGCAATAGCCAAGGTGAGTCAGATAGAAGTCATCTTTGCAATGGGTGCAAAGGTCTCTGAGTAGTCAATGCTTACCACCTATGAGAAACCCTTGGCGACCAATCACACCTTGTACTTATCAACTGACCCATCTACTGCAAACTTGGTTTGATATATCCACATACGTCAAACCATCTTCCTTCCCTTAGGAAGTGAAGTCAAGTTCCAAGTGTGATTTTTGATTAAGGAAGAGTAGTCTTCCTCCATAGCACTATCCCACTCAGGTACTCTCGATGCCTATCAAAAAATCTATGGATCTAAAATCGAGGCAAAGAAGGCATGTGGATTTCTCTAAAAATCCCCCTCGTACGTCTGTCATCTATAGGATCTTCTACCCAAGTGCCAACACTCTCAAGTGTCTGTCTAGCCCAAAGTGGCCCAGAAGTGGGTGAGTCGGGTCCTAACTCCTCATCCTCTGACTGACTAGAGGTGGATGACTCTGCATCAATATTCTCACTATTTGAACTCAAAGAAGAAGATGTCTTTGGCTCAAGAACCTGCTGTGGCTGATCTAAATCTAAGGAATCATCATAAATAAGTAGATTCGATGAGAGAGAAGTGTCAAGTGTTGAGCCTCTAGGACTCTCCTAAAAGTGGACACTTATCTCAATGAACAACTCATGAGTGGTCAGATCTAGAAGGTGATACCCCTTAACACCATCTGGATATCCTACAAAGATGCAAGGCTTGGATTGGCATTCCATATTTTTGCATTTCTTCTTCGGTATGTGGGCCATGGTTGGGGATCTAAAAACCCTAAGGTGCTCAACAACAGGTTTCCTTTTATGCCAAGCTTCAAAGGGTGTTATCCTTTTTAAAGCTTTGTAAGGAACCCTATTTTGAATATAGCAAGCACAATTGATGGCTTCAGCCTAGTACTGTGGTGCTAAGGATTTGGAGTGAATCATACAGCAACCCATCTCTTTCAAGAACCTATTTTTGCATTCTGCAACCCCATTTTATGAAGGACTGTAAGTGACTATGCACTGTAAATTAATCCCCTCTATGGTGCAAAATTGTTCAAACCTGTTGCTGACATACTCCCCTCCATTATCAGTTCAAAGAACCTTGATGGATTTCTCACTCTATTTCTCAACAAGAGCCTTGAAGTCTAGAAAATTTTCAAACACTTCAAACTTTTGTTTGAGAAAATATATCCAAGTGTACCTAGAGAAGTCATCAATGAAAGTGAGGATGTACTTCACCCTTGTGAAATATGGTTTGGGAAAGGGTCTTGATACATCACTGTGGACTAACTCCAAATGTTGTGAATCCCTCCAAGCTTTGCCTTTGTTAAATTTTGCTTCGGGATGCTTCCCAAGGGAGTACCCCTTGCCAAGTCCTTTTGAGAATTGGACACGAGGCAAGCCAATGATTTTTGTCATGTTTGCAAAGTTACTCAAGGTAGTGGTAGTTAAGGTGGCCAAACCGCTCATGCCATAATTTGCTAACTCCATCTAAATGAATCAGCAATGTTGTTGGAGAAGAATCAGGTGTAAAATGTGAGAAGGTGTATAACCTTGCTTGGTGATCTGCCCTACTCACTACCACTGTAGTATCACTATGCAACTCCCTGATAGCCACTGAATCTGGTGAAAATTCAACTCTCATGCCCCGACTAATGTGAGTGATTTGGTACACTGATAAATGATTGGTTGAAAGAGAAGGAACACTTAGAACATTATTGAATGTTCCTCCTTCCATTTCAACTGACCCTCTCCCTGCAACGGAAATTGATGTGTCATCACCCAAACTAATTGAAGTCATGCTACAAGGCTCTAAAGATGAAAACTCAACTAGGGAAAAGCCCATGTGGTGAGAAGCACTCGAGTCAATGACCCATGAAGATGTAGAAGTTGTTGTAGCTACAAGGGCCTTGCCCTTTTCTTTCTCCTTACCCTTGCCTTTTGCCTTAGTAGAATCTTGGGTAGATGAATTCTGCTTGATGGACTCAGGAACACCTATGTTGTGCTTCTCTAGAAGATGAGTTAGGTGATCTATTTATTTCTTCATGTATTTGTGTTCATCATGCCCTGTCTTCTTACAATAGGCACACTTAACCTTCTCCTTCTTAGGTTTAGCATTGGATGAGGAAGACTCAATGTTTTTTTGGTAAGATTGTTGTTTTCTTTCTTCGTCTCCTGGTCCTTGTTTTTTTTCTTCTTCTCCTTTGTTGAAGTCTTATCCTTACCATTTCTAGCTATCAAAGATTGGGGTTGATTAGACTTCATTGTGCCCATTTGAATTAGCTTATCTTACTCCCTAGTCAGGTCGGCAATGAATGAATCCAAAGAAGGCATTTTCCATGTAGTGCCAAGGGCACTTTTTGTGGCATGGAAAGTTGAGACAAACACTGAATAGCTTGGACCTAACTTTGCAAGAATAGAAAGGATGAGTTGATCATATTTCTTCTCTATCCCACATTATTTCAATTGTAATATAAGGGCCTTAAACTTAGTGAAGAAGTCCTGTAGGGTGTCAAAGTTGCTAGGACTTAGACTTATGAGTTCGTTTTTGAGTTCATGACCTCTCATCTCATCAAGCTTCCCAAATAAGGTTTCTAGGGTGTCCCATATGTCTTTGGGAGTCTTGAAAGTTTCTAAATGGAAGAGAAGTTTTATAAATATAGACAAGCTCAGTAATCCATAGGCTTCATCACTACGGTTGTACCACTTGACCTTTTCAACATCAGTGCTGGGTTCTACTTCAGTACCCATGGTGATCATATACAACCCTTTATTTCTAAGAATGATTGACATTTTAACCTTCCATTCATGATAGTTGAAGGGTGTTAGGAGTTTAAGTTGAAAATAATCTATTTAAGCTGAATTTAGGTGAAGTTGTGTTGATTGCAAGTTGTGAAATTATGCAGAAAGGAGAATGAAAGCAAAGATTGCAAGTGCTAAAAAGCAATCACACCCCCCATAAATGTTGAGCCCCCCAAATATTCAAGTACATGCTCAAAATATGTTAGGCTCAGCTAAGAATGCATCTTAGAGCAATCAGTGCAAGACTTTAAGCAAACAGGATGTCGGACTCAATCGAAAATGCGTCCTGGGAGACCCAAATTTTTGGCACTTTATAAGGTAGTGCATTTTTGACAATTATCTAGCTTAAGTTGTAGAAAATTGAAAACTAAGAACTTTTGCAAAAGATGGAACTCAAATCTGAGCTATCGTTTGCAATATTTTAAAGTTTTAATTTTTCGTAAACTAGTAACTTTACAAAAAAATAGCACTAAAACATTAAAAAAATACCTATTTTGAGAGAAAAAGTGGCCTTCCAACCACTCATTGGACTTGGCATAGAGCGAAGAATGAAGTGGTTTAGTATTTTGAGGGGGATTCAGTGCCCTGCCAATCCAGGCCTCAACTTTGTCTTCGTCAAGCGAAGATACAAGTTTTTAAAAAAACTTTAAATTGCCTTCAATGCTATTTTCTCAAAAATAACTTAATTCATAAAATCATAAAATCTGATCTTAGAATATAAAGATAATTCAAATGAGAAATAAATAGCATAAAGTCAAATTGCGTTGGATTTGAAGTGGGCTCACTAAAGAGAAGCGCCAAAAATGAAGTGCCCAAACCCTAACTTCTTTTGCTGGCAGTTTTTCTGATATTGGGCACTGCCAAAGGAGAAATGTAGGGCTAAGATGAATCAGGGCATTTTTTGGAGGTTGAGGAAGGTTGTGAGCAGCTACCAGAGACTTGTAGATTGAGAACACGCAGGGTTTTAATGACCCCCGATACAAAAACGTCGTTGAAGGGACGTTTTTTCAGTCAGAGCCTTTAAAAAATGCCTCCCATAGATTTGAGGCTACATGTAGGGCAAAAAAAACTCTTTCCAAGGATTTGCAACTGGTCAAAGTGCATTTTTACTCCATTTCAGGGCTGAAACAGAAATTATGGGGCGCCAACTTCCACCAGAGAGCAAAAAACGTGATCTGATTTTTCTATTGGTCTGCAAGATGTTGGAAGAGCCATGGAGATCCTTCACATAGCTGAGAAACTCCGCAAATGAGCTGTTGAAACCTCCTTGGTAACCAAAAAATGGATTTGCCCTAACAAATAACGAGAACCACAACCAAACCAACAAAAAACAATACCACAAAGACAGTCCACAGGTAAGATAAATGCAACACACGAAATGATATTGAAAGGCTTTTTCAGATCAGATCTGGAAACAAGAAAAAAAACATAAAGAGAACTCCACTCCTCACATTTTCAAAATAAACTAATAACATAACCAGACACACGATTACCAGGGTGGCTCTAATACCATATCAGAGTTGTTGCCAGGGTCAAGTGATCACATGAGACGAAGCTGGTGCACACTACAAAGAAGCTAAAGCAAAGTGAAAACACTGAAAGAGATAATTTTCAAAAGACAAATAAGAGCAAAACTCAATATTCGATTAACTTAAGATGGCCAAAGTGAAGAATACATATAGGAGAGCACGTAAGTAACTCCTCCACAAAAGGTGGTCAAAGTACCCCAAGAATAGACTGTAACTCCTCCATGAAAGGTGGTGACAAGGTGCTAAGAATAGAGAAGTAACTCCCATACCTAGAATAGCCGGTCAAAGGAGTTACTTATGACATTCTTATGACACCTATGACACATCTATGACACACATCTCCACATAAGCTAGCATATCCCACGAATGTAGGAAAACTCCATGTATGCACAAATATATAATATTCCCTAATTAAATAATAGGGAAAAATAAAAAAACTACACTAAAAATTGTGTTTTTGTTTCAGTTGTTCAAGATAGACTTTTTGGGTATGCACATGCCTAATTATGAATAGTGCTAATGGTGTGCTTCAAGTGGTGTTTGGAGATAAAAGGTGTAATATACCCAATATGATATTGGTATGGGTATATTAAAGTGAAATATTATATTTTAATTTCATGTGAGAATTCTTAGTGTTCAAAGGTGTTCAAAGGATAACATTTGCTAATGAAGGCCTAATTGAATTAGGTCTCCTTAAGGCCTAAAAGGGGTTTTGATCCTATATTATATGACCAACCTATTATAATGACTATTTCATGTTTTTTTCATGTCCTAAGGCCAATTTTATTGAGAAAATAAGTGGTAAAGTGTCTATGGTTGACCAATAGGTGTATGAGCAAGAGCTTAGTATAAGAACAAGGCCTAATAAGCATAATTGTCTAGAGTGTGGAAGTTTAAGTTGAAGAAAATGAGATATAACTTTGAAGAGATGAAGGAGGTATTTTATAACATCAATAGGGTACATAAAAACTATTATTAATATATTATAGAGGTAATTTATATGATTATAAAGGTCATATGACCTAACCAAGTCTTGAAGAGACGTAATTGAGCAAAGAAGACTAGAGACCAATTTGAGAAGGATAGGTGTGTGTGAAGAGATAAAGATGGAGATAATAATATATTATATGAGAAAAAAGGGTTCTAAAGGTGACAAAAATTTTGAGGTGGCTGAGTTGGTGTTGAGTCATCTAGTGGGTTGGTGCCTCCTTGCAAGTGGGTGCTTGTTAAAGCCTAGACAAGTTGGTGTTTGGCTAGTTAGGGTTGGTGCTCCAAGTGAAGTTGGTGCTTCAATAAATATTGAAATTTGAATTATATTATATTATTTAATTTTCATCATTAGTGGATTTTATTTCCCTTGAGGGTTTCCCACTCAAATCAATGTTTTGTGTGTTATGCTCTTCTCTCATGCTCATGGCTCTTAATGTGTTGCTAGATTACTATATTGTTTTTATAGTTCATGAATGTTAAGGTAAAGAGTGTAAAAGTTTTAAATATTGATTCAAACCCCCCTCTCATTCATTATGTTTCCAATAATTGGTATTATATCTTGGTCTTTTGAGTCAAGTTTAACTAATTGAAGGTCATCCTAAGAAGCATAAGAATGTCTTGTGATTAACAAGAATAAGATAACATGTATGATAGAGAAGTATAATATGACAAAAAATAAAAAGAAGCTAAATTATAAATTTAATATGAGCTCATGAATACCCTTGATGATTTTAAACACCAAAATAAAACTATCAAGGATGTCAAGAGTGAGTTAGAAGAGGTCAAAACAAGGTGTAAGTCAAATGAAGTTGAGTGTCACCAATTAGAGACATATATAGATTCCTTAGAGGTTGAGCATGAAAAGCTCATAAAAAAATTGATTAAGTTTGAGCAAGATAATGAGAATTTAGAACCAATCAAATATATTAACCTAAGAATATAAATTAGACAACCCAATGCTATAAAAGATAAGTCATCATAGAACAATGATAAGTACAAAAATATTGTTTGCTACATCTTTCACAATATAGGACACATTAAAAGATTCTAATTTAACAGAGTTAGAAGGTCCAAAAGATTTAACAAGACATATGAATCTCCTAGAATCCATAATAAGGATCAAACATTAGTATGGAAGCCAAAGTAAGCTAGGATGAATCAGATTGAGCTCAAGAAGTAAGATGGACTATTTGCCGAGGAGAAATGGAAGACCAAAGAGGAATCTATGCTAGCTCAAACTACCTTTCACATTAAATATGCATGCATGAAATGGTATATAGATAGTGGTTGTTCAAGCCACATGAAAAGAGATAAAAATAAGTTCATCTCATTAAAGAAGAATGCTATAGGAATAATGAGGTTTGGAGACAACACAATTTCCAATATAGTTGGAAAGGGTGTCTTGATTTTGGAGAATGAAAAGACCAAGATAGAAAATGTGTTATATGTGGAAGGTCTGAAACATAAAATACTTAGTGTGAGTCAAATGTGCAATCAAGGAAACACATTAGCCTTTCATGATAGAGGGTGTGACATAAGAAGAACCAAATTAGAAAGGCTAATTTCCAATGTCAAGATGACTAAGAACAACCTATATGTACTGAATGAGCTCAAGAAGGAGAGATGTTTAATTATCAAGATATATGAAATTTTTATATGGTACAAAAGGCTAGTTCACCTAAACTTTGACAACTTGGTCAGGATTAACACTAAGAAGTCTATGAAGAACATGCTTAAGATCATCATACCTATAAACATAATTTGAAAGGTATGTCAACATGGTAAGTAGACTAGAAGAAGGTTCAAGTCCAAGGAGTAATCTTCTACAAAAGCCTTGGAGTTAATCCACACTAATATCTATGGGCCTAAAATAATTCAAAACATTTTTGAGATATCTACTTCATGTTACTCATTGATGATTACATAAGAATGACTTGGGTTGCATTCCTGAAAGAGAAATCATAATCTCTTGACAAGTTCAAGGCATTCAAGGCTCTTGTTGAGAATGAGAAGAATGGGAATATCAAGTGCCTAAGATCTGATAGAGGAGGAGAGTTTTGGTCTAATTATTTTGATGACTTCTATGAGTTTTATGGAATAAGAAGATAATTCTCAGTAGTTAGGACACCTCAGTAGAATGGGGTAGTGGAAAGGAAGAATATGATAGTTAAAGATATGGATAGAACTATGTTTAATGAGTCTATATTAGCTGATGGATATTAGAGAGAGGCATTAAGCATTACTATCTACATTTTGAATAGAGGATAGATAAGGACTAATGGAAACAAGACTCCTTATGAACTATGAAAGGGTATACCTACAAATGTGAAACACTAGAGAGTGTTTGGTAGTCAATGTTTCATAAATAAAGATGATGAAGATTTGGGTAAGTTTAATTCTAGATATAATGAAGGCATATTCTTAAGATACTCATCAATAATCTCAGCCTATAGATGTTATAACAAGAGACTACAAAAGATAGTGGAAAGCACCAATGTGAGAATTGATGAGACAAAGAAATACCACTCATAGTCAAAGAATACTTTAGAGAATGTGGACTTCAATAATGAATATGAGACTATAGATATTGATGAGGAAGAAGAATAAGTTGAAGAGAGACATGAATAAAAAATACCCTCAAGATAGATTGAAAGACACCACCCTGAATCTCAAGTCATTGGCAACAAGAACACAGGTATGCAAACTAAGAAAAGATTGGTAAGTAATCTAAATCAAGAGAATGCTCTATTATCCAGTATTGAACCTAAGATTCTTATAAAAGCAAGAAAAGACCAATTTTGGATAGGTGTTATGAATGAGGATTTAGATCAAATAGATAATAATGAGACTTGAGAACTATTTCATATGCCTAAAGACAAGAATGACATTGGCACAAAATGGGTGTTCAAAAACAAGTTGAATGAATATGGATAAGGCACTAGGAACGAGTCTATATTGGTATGTATGGGATATACACAAGTTGAAAGACTAGAATTTGAGGATAAATTTACACCAATAGAAATATTAGAGGCCATCAAATTATTTTTAGCTTATGCAAGATTCAAAGGATTCATGGTAGACTAGATAGATGTCAAATATACCTTTTTGAATGGAAATTTGGAAGAATAAGTGTACATTGAGAAAACTAAAGGGTTCTCACTATCAGATGATAAAGACTATGTTTTCATATTAAATAGGGCTATATATGGTCTAAATCAAGCTCTTAGAGCTTGGTATGCTAGGTTGGACAAGTATTTATTGAATCAAGGATTCAAAAGAGGAGTTACAAATAGTAATCTATACATCAAGATAAAAGATAACCATCAGATGATATTATTTATCTATGTGGATGAAATCATCTTTGGTGGAAATAATGAGAACATGATAAAGGCATTTTTAGAGATGATGAATAAAGAGTTTGAGATTTCCATGCTGGGATAACTACTATTCTTTCTTAGGTTACAAATGATTCAATTTGAAAAAGGTATATTCATCTCATAATCCAAATATATAAAAGAGATGTTGAAGAAGTTTGTGATGGAGTATTTCAAGGTAGTTAGTACACCCATGATTATAGGTTATAAGTTGAACAGGGAAGATGAGTCTTCAAAGGACAATTAAATGTCATATAGGTCTATGATTGTAAGTTTATTGTATACCACTACCTTTAGAGCTGAAATCATGTAAGTACTACATCTTGTGGGAAGGTTTAAGGAAAATTCAAAGGAGAATAATTTACAAGAAGTTAAAAGGATGCTGTGGGGGACTATGTAGTTAGGATTATGGTATCCAAGAAGCAAGGAGTTAAATTTAATAGCCTACATAGATGTAGATTGGACAGGAAGTATAGATAATAGGAAGAGTACTAGTGGAGGATCCTTCTTCCTAGGTGGATACCTAGTCTCATAGATAATAAAGAAGAAACCATCAGTAGCTTTGTCCACTTGTGAGGTTGAGTAAATTATTATAGCTTCATGTTACACTTATGTCTTATGGATGAAACATACCCTAAAAGACTATAAGGTAGAGTATGATGATCCTAATCCTATCTATTGTGACAATACAAGTGTTATAAGCATGTCAAAGAACCCTATCATGAACTCAAGAACCAAACACATTCCCATAAAGTATCATTTTATAAGAAATTAGGTAAGTGAAAAAAGTGTCAAACTTGAATATGTTTCTACATAGGATCAAATTGTAGACATCTTGACCATACCACTTCTAAAGGTAGCTTTTGAACACCTAAGATAAGAATTGGGTGTAATTCCTACCCATAAAAATAATTGAAGAAGCCAAATAATTAGGTTGGAATAATAATTCTCATTAATATCCAAGAATAAGTGAGTTTTTCTAATAATATATGCAAGGAGATAGGGGAACTGTGTTTATTTTATGTCTTATAAACTCATAGTTTTGTGTGTTGAGTATTTTGGTTGCAAGGAGTGTGATCCAAGGAATTACACACATCACTTTATCATTTGTGTCAAAAGGGGAAAAATAATATAATGGGGAGATAAGTATGATGATTTTTTAGTTTGCTTTTCCATCAATGACAAAGGGGGAGATTGTTGAGCATTATTTCTATTGTTAATGTTTGGCATTGAAATTATCCTTGATGTCAAAGGTTGTTCATGAGGTCATTAAATAATGTATTTGTTTGATTGCATCCTTGAGATGCATGAAATTTGTTTAGAAACATATAAGGCATGTCATAAAGGTGAATAAACATCAAAGAGAGTTTTAAGATCAGTTTCCAAAATTGTCAAGTATTTGAACCTAACAAGAGACTTGAGAAGGCTTGTGCATAGGATGCTTAGTTTTGTGCACGAAAAATCATGGTGGACTAGTAAGTTAGATGAAAAGAGTAAAAAATATGATGTATGAGGTTTTTAAAGCATTCATATGTTGCATTATATCACTCATGAGTGTCTCAGAGTAAACCTATAGG
>JARHVA010011440.1:0-57317 GCA_037957365.1 Torreya grandis | reverse complement strand
CACTTACTCCACTCCCACCACCATTTGGTTGCTATAGATATATCACTACTAGGTATGTTGCTCACCCCTACTTGTGTAGCATTTGGTCATATGTAGTACCTCCCACATGACCATGTGATTAATGCCTAGACTGCCTATAACCTATGCTAATTATTTCATGTGACAATTGTAGAACCATAAGTGTCCAAACCTATTTTATAAACCTATACCAGCCATATGACTATCTAATTAGTAATTTATCTTTGAAGGGATTGATACTATGACATTGGGAGATTAATCATATGTCATTTATACCTTTTAGAGTATTTTTTCAATAGGTCTTATGTTTTTATATTAAGGAAGCTTAGGAGGTTATTTTTTTCACCTTACCTATTTTTTTGAGAGTTACCCATTGGTGAAGGTCATTATGTCATTTGATCAACTGAGTTTATATAAATTAAAGTTTCTTACTTGATTTGTTAATCAAATTATTTATTTTTTAATCTTTTAGAGATAATAAAGTTTCTCTAGTAACTTGATTTTTCATGTCATTTAATGTGTATGTTTTTTATACTCTTTGCATAAGGGTTATTTATTTTTCTTGATTCTATATCAATTTTTTAGGTTTTAGTGTAATGGTATATTTTTAAACTATAAATCATCATATTTTAACACTTAGTATAGATGCAACCTAATTTGAATATGGGATCAATTTTTAGTACATTAATATAGCTTCTAGGTTGGGTTTTTAAATTTATATTATACTCAAATTAACTAATAGTGTGTTATGACTAGTTTTTCTATTTTAGACTTGTTTATATTCATGCAAGTGTGTGTCTTATCATGCATCAATTTTCTCATATTAGTTATAGGTTCCTTCATGTGACATGTTAGGATAACTCATTTGATTATTTTTATGTGATATTTCATGGTGTTAGTATATATTTGTAGACCTTGTTGCATTTTTTTACATACCGACCACATTAATTTTTTTTTGAGACTTTGGTTGATAGCTATGATTTCTTCACTCTCTAGTTAGTATTATGGGGAATGTTGTGCACTAAATTTAACATTATAAGTGTTATTTTTCCTTGGATATCTTTTAAATATATTATGTACTTAGTGTTTATTCCTACATATTAGGTGGTTGAAACAACTTTTAACTCATTCATTCTAGTGAGATAAAATAGGTACCATATAAAAAATCTTGTTTGAGTATCTAAATCATGGAAGATGATTATTTTAATCCTTATTCAATTTTATTAGTGAGATATTCCACCTTGGAACATGTTTTTTCTCTTGACCATTGCTTCCATATTTTCACTACAGTAGTGAGTAGTGTTAACTTGTCTAGCTGTTAGTTTGATAATGTTGAATTGAGGAGTAATAATTATTCAATTTTATGAAAATATTCACTTATGAAAATGAATGCTAGTTATAGTTTTGTGACATGATATTTTATTATGAAAAAAATATTTTCACTCCCAATATTTGTTTTTCATTAGCATTTGATTCATTCAATTAGAGGATTTATCACATTCATTAGTTATATTTAGCACAATAGTCATATAAAACATGTAGTCACTCAGTGATGGTCATGACTACTTTATAATGTATGTTTTTTCCCAATTTTACTTTAATTGACTTAAACACAAAATATTGACCTATTTCACCACCTCAATATATCCTAAGTACGTATACAAACCTATCCATTTATATGTTTTAATTTTACACCTATATAAAAAATATTAATCATTAAAAACCCCTCTAAGAATCTATACAAACATCCTATCTATTAAAATTCACATGTTACCATTCAAGACAAGAAAAACCAGTATGGGTCAGTAATGGGGTCATTTTTCTTGAACCCTAAGCATTGCTCCTATCCTTCACCTTAGTAATGTCTAATTTTAAAATTTATACCATCTCTTATAGCTTGGTCCATATTTTAGGATATGTAGTGTGAGGTTTCCCTATTTTAATTTATATAAAGGAAAATCTAAGTCACATATTATATTGCTTGTAAATCACTTGGAAATTTCAATATTTAGACACACTTAAACTATTCCACAATGAGCAAGGCTTCCCTATTCTTTCCAAATATTATAAAAATAATTTTAAGTATTCCTTTGCCAAGTTAATATCCTATTGTATCTAAGTCAAATAAAATCATTATCAAGTATTAAATCCATCTATAGATGCATACATGTAGCAAAAGGAGCAAAATCAAACAAATCACTCTAAGAGAGAGAAATACATGGGCTTGATTTTCCTATTTGTAGTATTGGATATGAAAAAAATAATGAATCATCAAAAATGTGATTGAGGTTAGATTAAGTAATTTCACTTCCCCTTTCTTTTTGTAACATTTTAGCTATTGTAGAAACCTATTAAGGTTTAATCTTTGAAAAAATCATTTGTAGGTCATTTTAAAGCATCTAAATGTTAAATTTATAAACACATGAATGTTTCATGTAGGAACAAGGAAGTGTGACCTAATTTCCATGATTATAAGTATAAGATGCATTTTAACAATAGAGGATAATAGTGTTATTTTGTCATGTCCTCTTCCCATTGATCTTGACCTTGAGTAGTTACAATTTTTGTTTTTTATGATACATGTAGAACTTCTCCAAATTGATAAGTATTAATCATCTATCAATCATACATAGTCATATTATGAATATATAATAGATAAATATTTTTTTTATTATTCATAGTTATCCTTATTGTATTTTTCATAGTTATCCTTATTTCATTTGATCGTGTTTCATCTATTTTAGTAGTTTACTTTCATTTTTCTAGTTACAAGTCAAATAAAAGTTTTGATATATTTCTATAAATTTTTATATTAATTATATTTAATCACCAAAGTAATCAAAATTATAGATAACACATATTGGTAAAACCACAAATTTTATTCAAGCATTACTTCAAAAATATTTTATCTTAGGGTTTATATAAATACCTGATATTTAGCACTAAAAAACCTTATTTTGACCTTGGATCTAATGTTTGACAATATAATAAATTGATTTAGACCTAATATTTAATACATGAAACTAAAAAAATATTATTTTAACCTCAAATCTAATATATAACACCAAAATAACATTATTTTGACCTTCTATTTTAGGGGTTTTTACTAATCTCCATACACCAAAAAATCCTCCTTTTCTATGATTTAATTTTCAATTTTGATTGAATATTTTTTTAATTAAATAGATATATTTTTAAAAATATCAAAGGATTTTCTTAGTTGTATTTATAAAATAAAAATATCTTTTTATTTGAAAACTATTGTACAATTTTTTTAGAATTTAGAATTTTCTAGTTTTAGTAAATTTAGCCTAGGGGATGAATGATGTATCTATTTTGAAATTAATTTATGGGTTTAATTTATTCACTATATTTTACAAAATAAAAACATATCTTATATTTGAGTAATAACTAAGATATATCTTGGAGTGGTTAGTTATTTATTGTGTACACCATATAATGGATATAGGAGTTATTCTTGGTGTATATTTTCTAATTCAAGTAGTGATTGTTCTAATTACATGGTGTTGGCTATAAATATTCAAAATATTTCATAATAAAGTAAAATATTAAGTAAAATTTATGTTCAATCAAAATAGGGTTGTAATCAGTCATAAAACATCCTCTACGTCTACGGAATCCCAAGTGACTCACCCTATAGTGAAAAATGATTGTAATCAATATGTACTTCCTCAACCCCTTCCATCTCCCACACATCCTCTTAATAGTTTTTTTTATGTAAATATAATTTTAAGTACCTAAGAATTGTGCTTATGAATCTCTTAAATATAAAATAATCACTACAAGAGAATTCAAAGAGGATTTGTAGAAGTAAAATGAATGTTTAAGTTCAAGGATCACATCACTTGAAAATAAGATCACATACACAAATAATCCATAACATATTAGTGTTTTTCATATATCTACCTATTAATATAATTATTATGGACTCAAATATATAGCATCTTAAGTGTGGGTTCAAAATCAACATACGTAGATATAATTATTGATTCGCAAAGTATATAAAAGGATAATAAGAGTTCAAGTGTGATTTTAAGAGAAATGATTTAAAAAAACTTGATCATCTTACCTCTTATGAATCTTTCAAGAGATAAAAATACTATTATAAATATTAAAAATTCATGGGAATCATACTTATATTTTTAATGATTTTTTAAAAAATTACAAATAATAATCGGCAGTTGTGATCCTATAATGGATACTATTGACCAAATTTGACCCTGCAGGTCAAACTGGGACCCCTATAGGTAAAAACATATTTTTTAGATTTTTTAAGGATATAATATTATGTATTAAGTTGTATTACAAGTATTTTTATGAAATTTAATATCAATTTAGCCTTGGTCATGGTCTAATTAGTTTAGGTGTCATTTTGAGTCACTTAATAGCCATTTAGGGGTCATGAATGCAAGTGAAACAATTTTAAAGGTGTCCAAGTGACTTGATTTAATTTAAAACATGTAATAATTTATATTACATATTATTAATTTCAATATCATCTAAAACTTTCATGTTATCTAACTAAAGATCAAGTAATCAACTAAAAAAAGAGGAGTTTGACACTTATACAACCCATGAGAGAAGGTGACACATGAGCAAAGGTCATGGAACATATATTAATATTATTTAGATTCACATCAATGATTTAAGTCTTTTATAAATTATAAAAAGCTCCAAAACAATTCTACTCCATCTTTTCCCTTCTAGACACACAAAAGTGGTCAGTAAGTTTATGCTTGGTATGACTAGTTAAGGAAGTTTCAGACCATACACCCTTGGGAGGTGAGAAAAACCCAGAGAGATTAATTTCCATAACAAGAGTTCAAGTCTTTTCCAACCATTATTTATGAACCATCTCTAACAAGTTGATTGTGGTTTTTGATTCACTATGTCATGTACCCTATAGCTTTTTCTCTAATTTAGACAAGTTTATATAATACAATTGGTGATGTTTACTCCATATGATTTTGAATATATCCTAAAATTATCTTCATTATTAGTTTCATTTTTCATGGTGTTTTTATAGGTAAGTCATCTCATGTTGTAGGAAGGTGTCACCATGTGAGGTCTTAGTCAAAGTTTTCTTATTTTTAGAATGTTTGGTTCTTTGTAGAGGTCTCATGTAAATATAATATGATGTTTCACATGTCTCAATGACATAATATTTCTTATCTTCATGTCTTATTTCATCACATCATACTTTGATCAACATTCAACCTTACCATTCTCATAGTCAACTCTTTACTCACTCTCACTTGCAGTCACATGTATGAGGCTTGCCTATCTTATTCATGGAATTATAATGCTATTGTATCATTTTTTTCAAATCATTAAGATCTTAAAAAAATTCATTTTAATGTATTAAAAAAATACTAGGTTAGTTTCAAGCTCATGCATCATAAAAAACTAGTCACTAGTTATCCCTACCTACTCTATAAAAAGTGTTTAGAAGAGGATATCACATTGGAATAGAGGTATTGACACTTGTCTCAAGATATCCATAGTGAAAAAAATGAATTTGAGGGATTATAAATAATTTTAGGTTTAATCATGAGGCCTTTCATCTACACATATTACTCCAATTCTATCTACTACCCACATATAACTCAATCTTCACCTATAAGAGTCTCCTTGATGATGTCATGCTAAGATGGAGAATTTGATAGGTGTTTCAATCTCTTAAGAGTGCATTTTGATACTTGGTGAAATCATATAATTGATCATAAACATACATATGTTTAATACTACCCAAGTTTTATTATTACTTATGTATATGCAAATGCCCACCTACAGGTGGTACCATAGAGCCATGAAGTTACTTTTATGGGAAGTTAGAGCATGGTAAAACCCTATTTTCAATCCTATCATGTGGGTTGGTTGTTTTAATCTTTTTGGAAATTAAGTGTTTAATTCTTAAGAAAATAAAGGTCTGAGTAAATTTGAATTAGTAATTAATGTGTCTCAATTAGCCTAATAATTTGTGTAAATAAATATGTATTTTACCTTTTCTAAAAATAGTAATAAGTGTGAAGAAATAAAACTTACCTTATTCTGTGTTGAAACGGATGATGCATAGTTTGGAAATTTTTATGTAGGGATGGTAGACTATAATAAATAGGACATATAACTCTATTTATAAATTGGATAGGAGTGACAAACTCAAAGACACCCTGCTACTTATTGTTGTAGTGCACTTTTGATGCTAGTGTCCACTTTCAACACTATTGTCCTAGTGATCTAGCTTTTTGGGTTCTTCTTGGTATGCCTGTGATACCCTAATAGTGAAATATTGAACCATGATTCTATGTGGAAATCACTATGTGTCTAATTTAATATTCAAAATCCTTAGGAGATCTTGGTGTTTAACCTTTAGTAGAAACATTGGAAAGAGAGCAGGGGTTAGTGTGTAAAGGATATGTTGGATGCACTTCACACCTTGTGTGTTAGTATACTACCCACATACCAATACTTTAGATAGGGATCAAGATAATGTAGTTCACCCATTTGAAGTGATTAGTGAAATTTTGTGATGTATGCCACTAGATGTGAAATTGGAATGTACTTTGGATGACTAGGAACTAGTATAAGTGTCTAAATAGGCTTGAATTGGTCTTGGAAGGTTATATGCAGAGAATAGGGAAGTGTACTTGAGTGTACTTGTATTCTTGTTTTTTTCTTGTTAATGAGTACTAACCATCCTAAATGGACATTAAATGGCCTTTTATAATGAAATTGATGATTTTGGGTTAGATGAGTTTGCATTAGGCCAATAGGGGAAAAGATAAGGATTTGGGGAAATCTAAGCATTTGAGGCTAAAGTGAACTTGGAAAATAACATCAAAAACATGACACCCTTAAGTTTCAACACTCCTATATAAATTGGGCACTATTATCCCAAGACAATGAGACTTGGGAGATGAATCTGGGTTTGAGAGGGATTCCTAGCTCTCAAAAAGCTAAGTGTAGGAAGCTACATGTGACTAGGAATTAATGAAAGTCTAGTCAAGAAGGTTTGATTGAGTAAGAAAAAAGACCTAATTGGTTAGGTGTTATTAGCCATGCCTAAGTCATATAATTTCACATTTTATATGATTATATTTACCCCCCTTTACTCTAGTGATGTAAAAAAGCTAAATACTACGATAAAGGAAAAAGAAAAAGCATACTTGAACTTACCTATAAGGGAAAAGCTCATGAAGATTTGTGATGTTGGATGTGCATAGAGAGAGCACGTTATGATGTGTGAATATGTTATGATGCTAGATTGTACTGAGTATGTGTTGAATCAAGAGTAATATCATGAATAGAGATAAGTTATTAATTCCCTAGAATGTGGATCAAGAATGCAAAGGCTATCCCTTTAGATCCATCATTACCTACTAAGTGAAGTTGATATAATCATGCATGTGTCAATTGATGTTTAAACTATGTGTCTAATCCCTCTGAATAGGTGGCTTAGGAATATAAAGACTAGCCCTTTGGCTCCATCATTTCCTTGTGAAGTGAAGTTATGAAGTGATGCCAGTATAGAATAAATGTCATATGAGATTGATCATGGAGCCCATTAATGTACTATAAATCTAACACTATGGTATTGATAGTTGAATGTGCACTGGAAACTAGGCCACTCCTAGCCATTTTGAAAGATGGAGATTAGGCTTGTATGAAAGCCACCCCAAAACTAATGTACCAAGCTTATATGAAATCCAACTTAGGAACTAAGGTACCCAAAAAGCTAAACATGTATGAAATTTTAACTTGAATGTGATGCCAACCACCTATAGATGGATTAAGTCACACAACTACTCAGAATGCCTTAAATAAACTAAACTTGGAAATAATAGAAGATCAATGTGTGATGAACATTGCCCCTAATCACTGATGTTTGGAACATAGATTTTGATCTAGAAGTTATGCCAATTTCCCAATCTAAACTAAAAGTGAGAACCATCATACCATGCATGATAACCCCCTATATCTTTGAAAACTATGTTGAAACTACTAATTTTGAAGGATCTAGAAGTACAAAAACTATCCCTAAACTAAATGTTTTGCTTGTTTCTAGAAACCTTAAGTGTTTTTATACCTAGATAAGAGTACCAAACTATGGACACCCTATTTCTGGTGTTACTATCCATTTTTAGTGCTACTATCCATTTTTGGTGCTATTATCTAGTGTAAAAACTGACTATTGATCTAAAACGGTTCCTATTTATCTACTCTAAATTGAATGATTTGACCTCTGGATCATTTACTGACTATTTTAAATGCTATTATTCTGATTTCTAGGATGTTTTATCTATGTGACAAAGACCTTATTTTATTCCCCCTCTTTTGAGGTTAGGAATGATAAACCTGTAATGACTACCCTTAGAAGAAAAGAGTCCCACAAGTGTGTTAATATGAATATATATGATATAGCATTTGATATTTGAAAATGTGTTTCAAGATATAGAAAATGTTTGAACTGAGATATTGTTAGATCAATAAGGGTATGCCTAGATAGATATAACAATGTGAAACATGTGCAAAGTACTGAATTAGAACTATATATGTTAATTTTTAGTTAGAGGGATGGAGCATGATGTCTATCATGGCATCCAAGAAAGAAAATAAAATCCATTATATGGTTCATGGCATTCTACATATTTGACAAGCAATAAATAAACAAGAAATAAGCAAGAAACATACTAGATGGGCTAAGGGGCCATGCAAACAAGGGATGTGGGCACATGTCACTAAAATTAGAAACAATCATGGAAGGCATGTACAAATGCAACATGCACATATAAGTGAAATAAGAAAAGTTAGCACATGGGCCACATTCACATAGAGGAGTATGAACAATAGACATGGCAATGTCCTAAGGCATAGACATTAAAAAGAAGCAAATGACATTGGAAAATGTCCTAAGGCATAAACTAGGATTAAAAATGCAATGACACAAGCTATGTTAGGCACGTAGAAAAAGCATGTAAAAATTAGAAAGTGATAAGCACATCTAACTGATCAAAGTAAATGTGAGATTATGTAAAACATGTGTATTACAAGATGAGGTATATGCTAAGAAATACACAAGTGCTAGATACTAGTGAGATGTCAATATTATATTCTATGTAAGCTATAAAGTAATATACATCAGCATGATAAGCTAGAGTTTGTAGTGTATAAATAACATAACCTGGATGGTGTAGTCATGTGGAAGATTACCCCAATGGGTGTGTATAATAAATGTATGTATCAAATGTAGAAGTAGGAATGCCCCCTCTATGGGTAGAATGAAGTAATCAAGTAGCTAGATGTCACTACACACACTCAAAGAAGATCAAGTGAAGCATGGTAATGTATAAAACCAACATATAATAGCATTAAACTACAAATGTAAGTCCTATCATTATATTAGTGATGTAAATCTTGGATGATGCATACAATCAAAATATTTTTGGCATTTTTGAAAAATTTTGAATGTTTTTGTATGTTTTTTTAAAATATTTTAACTATGTACAATGAAGTAAGAGATAATATGTATAATTAGTTCTAAAAATAAGTTATGTACAAGTATATACATCATAATATAAAATAATAAGGTAGTGGTGGGAAGGGATCCAAATATGGAGCCTATTAGGGATGGAAATGAAGGAAAAGATCTTAGCCATCATCAAATGTGTCAAGATCATCATCATAAGTATCATCATATGTTGTAAGTGCTATGTTTGTGATATCATCATGTTGAAGGAAAATTGAGGGTTGATCTAGTGGTAGAGATGTTAATTCTGATTTTGGACATTTAGCTCTACTATTAAGTGTTTTTAATGGGAGTGTTGGAGAGGGTGTTGTCAGTGGTGCTATAATCTAAACAATACCTTGATCCTGTAATTTATTCAATATTTGTTGTAAGGTTATGCTTGAGTTTTTATTATGGATTTTAATCTTATGGAAGGTAAGAACTAGGTGACCATCCTTATGTGACAATCTATTGATAAATCTATGTCATATTATAGGTAATGTGATTAATCCATGATCAAGTAATATCTATAACATAAATTATGGTTGATGTTATGTGTTACCTGCCTAAATCTAAATAACTAGTTCTATATCTATAGAGGTAACCATATGAAATATATGTGGTAAGAGATCTAACTATGGTCATAAATGTGGAGAATGTCGTGAGAGTGTAGTGTGAGATGATAAAAGCATTGTAGGATGTGGTATGAGACCTCTAGAGTCATCTTGATACTCTTTTGGGCTGGCTAGTGTAAAATTCAATCCACATAAATAAACATCTATGAGTGTGGGTGTTTTATCATCATTTGAATAAGTTGGTGAATCTATATCAATATCATGTATATATGTAACTCATAATTGGCCACCAGGGGTAACTATGATATAGGAGTCTCATTAGTTGTAGTAATATAAGATGGTATTGCTACCAAAATATCTACAACTAGTGGAGTAACTATGGAATTAATTGAAACTACTAATGTTATTATCAGTGATGGTGGATGTGTAATCGGTGTCTGAACTATGACTGATGGAGTAGTTAGAATGGTAGAAGTTGTTATGGCTAGTAAAAGAGTAGGTTATGATATTGCAACTATAAGTGAAGTAGTTTGGGGAGTGTTAATCTCTCCAACTTCATATATATGTATCGAATCAAGAGAAATTCTATTAAAGTGGTGGTTGTACTATGAGATATGGTGTCCCATCTAGTGAAATAGTCAAAGATGACTCTATAAGTTGATAATATCTAAATGGTTAGTTGTTTGCCAGACATGTGCATAAATATCCATAATGGAGAAACTTAATATAATGATGGAGAGTAGAAGGAATAACACCCATGGTGTGTATCCAAGGTCATCTAAGTAAAATATTATAGTGGAGAGGACTTGGAATGACGTGGAACTATGTGGAGAGGGTTTTTAGTCCCACCATGATATCTAAATTAATAGTATCCAGAGTCTATTGTGTTATATCATCAAACCCTTAGATACTCTTATATATTTTTTGCATTGATTCCAAATCTATACCCATGGCCTGTAAGAATGTCATATTACATAAATTTATTCTAAAACCACTATCAATGAAAACTCTCTTGACTACATTAGCTTTGACTTGTACTTGTATGAATAGTGGTAAATTTTGATAATAACCATATAAGAAGGCATGCCATCACTATAAAATGAAATTGTATCTTTTAATAGTTTTTATAATATTGATCACTTATGAAAAATAAGAAGGTTTTAAATTAAGAGGAATAAAATTTTGGGTGAGTGCTTGATAAACAATTTCTTTGAATAAATTATTTTTTTGAAATAGTTCTAACATGTAAATTTTAGTTAGAGTGTTTCTCAACTGATCAACAATGTTATATGCCTTGTGTAAATTTGCCTATGCTATTTGGTGGAGCCTGGGGTGGGTTGGAAGAGTAGGGTGGTGGGGATCCTAGGTAGGTGGAGGGGGTATAGTTGCATGTAAAGTAATATCTCTAACCACATTAAATACTATCTGTATAGGATTTGTATTTATTACGAGATGAGAGCAAAGATAATTGATGGGTCGAAGAGGTGGAGGAATAAAAGGTGCTAATTGGGTTCTCTGGTGATGGGTAGTGACTTGGAGAAGAAAAAAATGGACCATACAACATGTGTCAGTATAGGGAAGAGGTACCAAGGGAGGTGATGCAAGAGATGGATTAATATGTTTAAGAATAAATTATTTAACATAATCCCATATAATTACAAATAAGCATGAAATATAGAGTATGAAATTTTTTACTAACATATGATAGACTTCATCATTAATGTACATGATAGGGCCCATTATGGATTTTTTATTATTTACAAAAAATTCAAGAAGTTGTAAATATCTAGACATCATTGTTGCAATATTGCTATAAATGCAAGGTGATACTTCAAGAAGCAGAAAGGAGCTAGTACATGTAACTAGGGTTTGAAAAGAATAATTTTCAAAATTAGTATGATAATTTTAAAAATTTGATAAGAACTTGTGGAATTTAGATTGAAAAATTTATGGAAAATCTAAAAATATTTCTAAAATTAGTAATATATTTTTCCTAGTGGTTTGAAAGTGTTTGTATGTAAATATGACCTAATATGTGTAAACTAGGGTTAGGTGAATTTTTTAAAAATATTTCAATTAATTTGTAGTTTTCTAGTTTTCAAATTTAGAAAATATTATAAAAAATTAAAAATAATTAGCCATAGGATTTCTAGGGGTTTTATGTAAAAATTTGAAGTCAAGTTCACCAAATGTTTTATTCTTTTTAGGAATTAAGTGTTTAATTCCTCAGCAAATAAAATTCTAAGTAAATGTAAATAAGTAATTAATGTGTCTTAATTAGCATACTAATTTCTATAAATAGATGTGTATTTTACCTTTTCTAAAAAGAGTAATAAGTGTGAATAAATCAAATTTAACTTATTATAGACTGAAATAAATGATGCAAGGTCTGGAATTTGTTGTGCAGGGATGGTAGACTCATAAATAAGACCCAATTATTTTTTATAGATTAGATAGGAACACCAAACTAAGGACACCCTAATAGTTAGCATTGTATTCCACTTGTAGTGCTGGTGTCCACTTTTGACATTGTTGTCATGGTGGTCAAGGTCTTTTGGGTTTTGCTTGGTAGGACTATGAAACCTTGGTAGTAAAATATTGAAGCTTGGGTCTATGTAGATCTCATTGTGTGTCTAATTCAATATAAAAAACCCTTAGGAACTCTTGGTGTTTGACCTTGAGTAGCCAACTTGGGAAAGAGAGGAGGGATTAGTGTGTAAAGGATAGGTTGGATGCACTTCACACCCCATGTGTGGGCATGTTGCCTACATACCAATACTCTGAAGAGGGATCAAGCTTATGTAGTTCTCCCATTTGAAGTGTTTGGTGAAATTATGTGATATATTAAAATATATGAAAAAATTGAATGTATTTTAGATGACTAGGGATTAGTATGTGTGCCTAAATAGGCATAAATTGGTCTTGGAAGGTTGTATGGAGAGAATAGGTAAGAGTGCTTGAGTGTACTTACTTATATTATTTATTTTTTCTTTTGAATGAGTAAAAACCCTTATAAATGGGCATTAAATGGAATTTTATAGAGAAATTGATGATCATGGGTTATATGAGCTTACATTAGGCCAATAGGGTAAAAGATAATGATTCAATAAAATTTGACCATTTGAGGCTAAAGTGAACTTGGACAACAGTGTCAAAAATGGGACGCCCCTGAGTTTTGGTGCTCCTATCCAAAATGGGTGCTATTTTCCTAGGAGGATGAGACCTAGGAGGATAGATATAGGTCTAAGAGGGTTGTTTAGATCTCAAAAATTGAAGTCCAAGAAGCTATAGATGACTGGGAATCAATGAAAGGCTAGATGAGAAGGGTTGAGTGAGGAAGATAGAGGACCTAATAGGTTGGGTGATATTATCCATACCTAAGTCATCCAATTTTGAATTTTATATAATTATATTAGTTATAAATAAATATTTGAGGTTTCAAATAGGAAAATGGAAGTATGGATCACTTCTAAACATAAGATGATTAAGTTTAGGGACATTTTCCCTAAAAAGTGAAAATAGAGGTCCAAGCTATTCTATGGATATCATATAACAAGGTTAAAAATAATCTTAGTGCATCCAAATGACCATACCTTCTAGTATATATGAAGGAGAAGAGATATTACAAATATGAATTCAAGAGGATAGGTTGAGGGTGATTTTTGGAAGGCTCAAAGTTTCCTATTTCAACATGAAAACCCTGCATTGACATCTACAAGTTTGATCCTAAAGAGCCCTCTTCACCTAATGTTGCAAAGATAGACTATGGAACCATATTGAATGGTTTTGAATAATTAAATTATAAATTATGATATAAAATATCATTAGTAAGAGTTAATATGTGGTGTTTCAAGGTCCAATTTACACCTACAAGTGTCCCATTATGCCAAATGCACACCTATAGCTGATTATAGGAGCACATAGTCCAGACAGAGGCTTAAACATGAAGTCATCAAGGTTAGCTGACTCAAGATGATCCTAAGTGGTTCATGAAATTAAAAATTGAGGTGTGACCTTTCAAACAAGGAGTCTTCACCTACCATGTTTTACTCCCTCCAACATAGTTGATTGTGTTTAACCATGACATACAATGACCAGTTTTGGGGTTGTGAATGCTACTAATACATAATGAGGTTTCCAAATGGGATAATATAAGAATATAATGTTCCTAATGGATTCTAAAGTGATCTATAGACATTATCTTAGGTTTAAATAGGCATGATCACCTATAGGTGTACCTCTATGACATAAAACACAATCAATATTTGAAACTTAGTCTTGACTAAGTAAGGAGTGTGAAGGGTGTGTAGTAGTTTAGAGTGATGAAAAGGTTAAAAAAATATTCTCCATGATGTTTACACTCCAAAAATTCTCTCACCAATGGTAATCATGTAAAAAAGAGACTCTATGAGGCAATATATAGGTCATATGTGTTAAACTTTCACATAGTTTGTCTCAATATAAGTCTATTTTATTGTTTGGGAGAGTTGGAAGGTAAAATGAGATGACCAAGAGATGATTTTTTTGTGTATAAAGTATTAAAATTTTATATATTCCCCTCCAACATTTGGTTTTTCTAGACAAATAGGGGAAGTTCCCTCTATTTTTTCTCAGATAGAGGGCACTCCCTTGTGCATAAAACCTATATTTTTTGGAGAAGAATGGTGAGAAGGATGGACCAGAGGATATAGAAACATTTTAGGAATGTTTGTGAAGTTTAATAACACATATAACAACATGAGGAATAAATAACATAAGGAATAATATAAGAAAAGTGGTCTAGAAATCAAAAGTTATAGTTAGGCCTATAAGGTAGGGTTTAAGCCTAATATCTAAATGAGGGGTGAATGCCATTTATATCCTTATGTGGGAATTATATACTATTTGAGAATTTTTTTTAGGTAAATACATAGGTTTTCAAGCCTAATTATTGAATATAAATCATAAAGGATCCTTTTTGGGGCTCAGAGCCAATTCAGGCTTGTAAAAAATGAAGGTCAAAGCTCAATAGAATAACTTTGAATGATTACTTATTATCTAAGATTGTGAATGGAAGTATAAGGAGTTTTGGGAGGTTTAAATAGGTATTTATCCTTTATTTAGGGAAATTGGTTGGTTGTTCCAACATCCCATATTTATGAATGAACCTTAAGAGTAAAAGTGACCTAAAATCCTTGCTACACCCTAGATAAAGACCCAATTAAGAAAAAAAGAATGGAGATCTATCCAAATGGGATGAAGTGACCATGAAAGTGTTTGGAGGTTTTAAATTACTGAAGACTCTTCCTCATCAATTTTTGTGTTACCCTATCTATATGAGCATGGTATAAAATGAATCTCTTTGACTAATTTATGTATTATACAGGGTTTAGGGACTTTAAAGAGTATAAGTATACTTTTGGAGTGATATTGGGACTTATTATAACTCACTATGACCATATAATACTATATAAAATATCTTAAGTGTTTTTAATAGCAGCTTCATCTCAACCAATCAAACTATCATAGTGACCAAGCTACTGAGAAGGGTGAAAAATCTCAAGTAATATAATTTTAAGGTGTGTGTGATGCCTATAAATCCATGGATGGAATTTAAAAATATAACTAGCTCCCTTTTATATATTTTCATGAGAAAATGAATCCAATTTGGAAGCCAAGTGTGTAAGGTGTGTGAAAGATGAGTTATTAGGAATGAAAAAAATGTATGGATAATAATGTATGAAACCACTCCCTCTCATTAAAATCATTATTCCTATTCATATTTAGTTTTTGGATATTCTAATACATCTAGATGATGAAGGCAGTTTTTTGAGCCAACACAATAAATTGCATGCCACATTCTAAGAGTTTCATGCCTTGGATTGAAACTTGTACTTTATAACCTTTAATGTTACTTTAAAAATATTATTATCATTAATATTTATCCTATTCTCTTAGCATGACAAGTGTCCAAGTGACCTTTGGACTTCCCTTTTCTCACTCCTCTCCCAAATGCTATAAGTAGTGATTTTTTGGGATATTTTGAGCAGCCTCCATTGGTTAATGGTGAAACCCTAGAAAATTTTGTGTTTTAATGTCTTTTTAATAAATAAAAAAGTGAATTTTCCTACTTAAATTCTACATAATTGTGTTTTTTTATGAATATTGTTTATCATGTCTAGTAAAATATAGCCTTTTCTAGCATGTTATATTTGATTGTCTACTAAGTATGCAAAAGAGTAATTATTTCAAGTGTTTTTTAGTGTTATTTCTTAGTTTATGAGATTTTTTGAAGTTTTTTATGACTATATTATTCAACTTATCATTCATTATCTCTCCTAAACATCAAATATACCTCTTGAACATAGCATATGAAACATTGATGCAACAATCTATCTTGAGTTGTGAGTTATGTGTGAAAGACACATTGATTTTATCTAAGTATTATAAGTTAGGTCAATAGGAGGAAACTAATTATTGTTACATCACCTTTTCGATTATTTAGTTTTTATTCTTAACCCTTTTCATGCAAATTTGATAAGTAGAAAGGTTTTTCATAGATTACATCAAGGGTACTAGCCCTTCTAAAGATTCATCTCACCTATTGGTTACCCACAACTTGTGAGATGTTTCCATTGTGAGAATTGAATGAGGAGATCTCATACATCTCCTTAAGGGGTGAAAATACAAGTGACAATAGTTTTTGGCATACCCACTAGGACTCAAAGTCTTAGAATATTTTCCAAGATTATTGTTGATCTTGGCATATTTACAATTGCAAGAACATCTATATTAAGTACCTAGTTATTCCACTAAGTTTTCAACTCTTTGGTTGTTGACCAGTCCTTATGTTTCCATGCCAAAGTTGATCACTAGGTCTACAACTAAAGGTATACCTTTTGAGTTTGTGCAATTTCATTGTTATTCTATCAAAAGATTTAAAATTTTGAATGCTCATCCTTATTTAAGGGAGTTATTTTTTAAAAGTTATAAATTTATACTTAGTTCAACCCCTAATAATCATAATATGCATTCCAATATGGATAAAAACCTTCCTTTTATATCCTTCACCAGATCAGCTCCTTTGAATATTGCCTAATATGACCAAACTCCTTAGTATCCCTTAAAAGTATTCAATATTTAGTGGAGAAGGTACTATTACTCCCATTAAATACATTTTAAACATGGCAAACTTATACAACATCCATAATATCAATAAAGAAAATGTGGCCATCAAGCTATTAGCATTGTCTTTCAAAGGGAAATATTTAGATTGGTATGAAACTCTACCTCATGCTTCCATTGCTTCATGGGATGAACTAGGAAATATATTGTATAAGAGGTTTAAAGAGAAGAGTGATTATTTATCACTAGCTGAGAAATTGACTACTATCAAGAGGTCTTCTCAAGATTTCATGAAATATTTTTACTCTATATTTCTAAAGACATTGGATAGGATCCCAACACTTGTGAGACCCACTCCAAACTATGTCTTCTTGTATTATCTAAAATCATTAAATAGTGATGTATCCATGATGATCCCATCCATGGGTGGGAATACACTACCTGGTGCCTATGAGATAACTACTAATTATAATAATGGTGTTTTTCAAATATGGAATATTTATCCTAGACCACCAATGCATTTATTTCTTAATTTTTATCCCCCTAGTCAAATGACATTACCTACATTGGCTCCTTTGCCTAATAGCCAATAAAATTCTGCCCTTGCCCCTACCATTGAGATTAATGAAGTTAAGAGTTTGCTTCAAAGTGTTACTAATGAATTGGTTTCTCTCAAAATACAACAAGTTCAAAGTTACAGGCCTTATCAGCCTTATAATTAGTTTGGACAAGTAAGTAGGTCTCCATTTCATGGTAATACACAATGACAAGGTCAAATAACTCAAGATATACCTTACCAAAGTTTCAATACTAAGGTCCCATCATCTTATATAGCTCATGTTCCCACTCAATTTTTTTTTTCAATAAAAACCATGTTATCCTTCTTCTAACTAAAATCAAGGCCAAGTTGCATATGCCAATGAAATGCCTAGTCAAGTTATGACAATACAAGGTAGTCAAGTACCTCAAGTTCCCACTTTTGAGGTGCCAATGGAAAATGGACAAGAACAATATTATTTGAAAATTGAAAATAAAAATCTAATTATACTCTTATGAATCATTTAGAGGGATAATTTTTGGCCCTGAATCATTTAGGGAGTTCAAATAATGTGAATTCTAGTGTATCTTGTAACACTATATCTAAGAAGAGGGATATAAAATAGACATAAGGGACAAATAAAAGACATATTTTTACTCCTCCATCAACCCGAATATTAGGTGGGTCTAACTTAGCTCCTAAGGTGTAAAAAAATTAGAAATATCAAAATTGAAGACCAGCTCTTACACATCCATCTTTACATGCTACACCACAAGGTACTAGTGCTTCCAAGGAGCCATTCAAGATGAACAATCCTTATATCAATTTTATGGATAAAATTAATAATTTAAATGTTAATATTTCATTATGGGAATCATTATAAATATTGGGACAAAAGGATATTCTTTAAAAGGATTTGCTTAGACTAAGTAAACTAGGTAGACCAACAAGGACTGAAAATGTAATTTCGGTGAATGGAACTGAACCCATTGATGGAAAAGTAAATAAAGATGATAAGAATATTTTTTATCTATCCTTGATCATTTATTATTTTTTAATTCACAATTGTATCATATATACTATGGCTAGTACTTCAGTTATGCCCAAGTCAATAACAGATAAACTAGGCCTCAAGTATGAACTAATGGCTAAAGGAGTTATAAAATTAGATGGGTCACAAAAAAAGACCTTGGGATTAGTCAAGGATAAAAAATTTATTTTACATGATTGTCATACTTTATCCATCCCTCATGATGTGATTGTTTCATATTTACCCCCATAATTTGCTCTTTATTTGTTAGGAGAGTTTATAGACAAGATAGGTGGATACTTGGTAGGAATTTGGTCATATATGGTTTTTAGAATAAATTATGGTACTAAGGTGAAGATTGAATTATAACCTATTCATCATAATCATTTATAACCCTACATGTCTAAAGTTGAAAATGTCAATTATGTTATTCTTGATGAGGAAGAGCTTCACAAGGATAAATCTCTAACTTTTGCTCTTGAAGGACTTGCTGATATACATCTAGATGAATGGGGAGCTAAACACTAAAAACATCATCCTTATAAATTCATAGAGGAATATAGTCTTGGAGTGTATTAAATTCATGAATAAGGCTCTTTCATGACAAAATTTATGAATTCAAATGAGACTATGGATGGTTTATGGTAGCTATTGTTTTATGGATCAAGAATTAAGGTTGGATCAGGTGGTGGAGCAATGTTAGTTTCTCCATCCAAGTAAATTTATTAATCTACTTTCATATTTCACTTCAGTTGTATTTATAATGTGGTATAATATGAGGCCCTCATTCATGGACTTGAGTGGGATAGAAAGAGAGGTGTGAAGGAGTTACAAGTGTGTGGTGATAGTGAGCTGGTTGTGAATCAAGTGAGAGGTCAAAATATGACTAAGAAATATTTTATTTAGTCCTATAATCATAGAGTGTGGGATATTGTACAATATTTCCAAGCTTTTAACATTCAATCTACATCAAGAGAAGATAACAAACATGCTAATAGGTTGGTAGACATTAGATCTCAGTTTCATGTTCCTAAAGGGATAAGATATGACAAGAACCAATGTCATCTCAAAGTGATTAGAAGGCCCTCTATACTTTATAATTCCACTAATTGGAAATTATTTGATATTGAGCATCAAATATCTCTCTTTATATAAGAAGCAGTTGAGTTTTCTTCAAAAAAATAATATAAACTATAAAAACAATATGGAGGGTAGATTGTACAATTGAATATGAACAAGCTCCCTAAGGGCTTAGTCACACTTGAGAGTATTTTAAATGATAATTATAAATTTAAGAAGGAAATGGTAAGCATGTATGCTAAGCAATAAAACTATGAGAGATTGCAAATATTCAAAGATAAGTTGCTTGCTCTTGGGAAGGTATGTACTAGAGAAGAAAGATATGCTTTCATTGAATTATGCAAGGGAATGTTTGATGTCTTTGCATGGGAATATAGTGATTTAAAAGGATTTGATCCAAACTTAACACAACATACCATAGAGATAGATGATAATGCTAACCCTATCAAGCAAAAGTAAATTCCAATTAATCCTAAGATTGAGCCTCTTATGAGGAAGGAGATTACAAATTTGATTGAGTCTAAGATCATTTTTCCTATTAAGAATTCATCTTGGTTGTATAACTTAGTCTTGGTAGAGAATAAGAATGGGGAAATAAGGTTATGTGTTGACTTTATATATTTGAATAGAGTTTCCTTGAAGGATCATTATCCTCTTCCTTTCATGGAGCAAATTTTGCAAGTTGTAGTAGGTAGTGAAAGGTTCTCACTCCTTGATGGATATTCAAGGTATAATAAGATTTTGGTAAAGGAAGGAGACTAATACAAGATAGCCTTTACCACAAAATGATGAAAACATGATTATAGTAAAATGTCTTTTAGTTTATCTAATTCCAAGGCAACATTTCAACATGCAATGAATATGGATTTTTAAGGCCTAATAAATGATATAGTGCTAGTGTATCTTGATGATATCACAATCTTCTCCAAAGATGCAAAGGATCACTTGAATCATCTTAAGAATTTATTTGAGAAATTTAGAGAGTTTGGAATCTCTCTTAGTCTAAATAAGTGTGTGTTTTTTTTCCATAAAGGAAAATATTTGGGACACATTGTTTCAAAGAAAGGTCTATCTATAGATCCTAAAAGGGTGAGTGCAATATTGGCATTGACTTTACCCAAACACAAGAAAGGTTTGAAAAGTTTATTTGGAAAAATAAATTTCATAAGGAGGTTTATTCCTGATTTTTATAATTTATTCAATCATATAACCTCTATGCTAAGGAAAAATGATGTGTTTACTTGGACAAAGAGAAGGAAAGAGAGTTTTGAAGAGATCAAGCAAGCTATTGCTCAAGCTCCAACTCTTTCAAGTCCTAACTTATCAAAGGATTTTAGATAGTACACTTTTGGAAATGAATAAGTAATCTCTTACATGCTCACTCAATCAAATAAATAAGACTTTTATTAGCCTATTTCCTTCTTTAGTCAAGGATTGGAAGGCTATGAGGTAAGGTACACTTATGTAGAGAAGCAAGTACTTTTAGTTGTTAGAAGTCTAAAGAAGTTTAGGCACATGTTATCTAAAAATAAGATTAATATATTGGTACCTCATCCTAATTTAAAATAATTCCTTTTGAGTAGAGATTTTAATGAAGAAAGGGATGCTTGGATTACAAAAGTAATGGAGTATGATGTAGAAATCAAGACAACCAAGATAATGAAAGGGAAAGGATTATTTGAACACCTTGATTCATATCTGAAGGAATAAAAGGAAGATATATTAACTCTTCAAGATGATCCTATGATATTTGTATCCTCACCAATGGGTAGTTAGACACAATAAATAATCCATTTTATTCAAATCGGTTAATGTCCACAAAGCCTAGATAGAGCCATAAAAGGTACTTCAGATTACAACCTATCCCTTATGTACATATTGATGGAATATTATTTACAAAATATTTCTCAGGTGTACTATTGAGATGTGTTAAATAAGATTATGTTTAGAAGATATTGTTTGAGTTTCATGATGGACTAGCAGGTGGTAACTTTACTCCAAGAACTACAACTACCAAGATTATGAGAGATGGCTAATTTTGGCCTACTTTATTTAAGGATACTCATGATTGGGTAATAAAATGTCAATAATGTGACCTATTTTATGGAATTTTTTTTATATCCCTAACTCTTTATCCAATACAAGTAGACCAACCTTTTATGCAATGGGGTCTAGATTTCATAACCTTAATCAACCCACCTTCTAGTCCTGGTCATGAGTGGGTGTTAGCTGATAAAGATTAATTTACAAGATGGGTGGAGGCTTTATATCTCAAGGAAGTAAATGAAAGTTTATTTTTATACTTCTATGAAGGCATAGTGATGATATTTGGGTTTCCTTCAACAATCATTTCAGACAATGTATTAGATTCCCTTGGAATGAAGATAAGTGAGTGGGATTTGAAACATGGTATTTATATTAGTAATTCCTAAAAATATTATTCAAAAGGTAATGGACTATCTAAGTCCACAAATAATAATCTAATTAGGATTATCAAGATAAAAGTGGAGGAAAACCAAAGAACTTGGAATTTCAAATTGAAGATAGTTCTTTGGGATGATAGAATCACCACCAAGAGAGCCATTAGAAACTTACCATATACACTTGTTTATAGAAAAGAGGATATATTGCTTATTTAACTTCAGTTACCAACTTTTGATCTCACTTACTAGCTAGAGTTGATGGAAAATAAAAGCATGGAGGTCAAGTTATATGAGTTGATGGAGCTTGAAGAAATAAGGGATCAAGCTATGAACACTATGAGAGCTCACCAAGATCAAATAAATAAATATTTTGATAAAAAATCCATGCCAAGAACCTTTAAATAAGGAGACATTTTTATAAAGTAGGATGAAGATAGGGATAATCCTATAAAACACACAAAGTTTGATGTTTTTTGGAGTGACAAGTATGTCATCACTTAATATAAGTAACGTAATGCTTTCCAAATCTCAAGGGTACATGGAGATGAGCTTTATATCACAATAAATGGGATCTATATTAAACATTTCTACTAAGGTTTTCCTCTCTTTTTGTATATAGCTACTATTTTCTTATTTTCTCTAAGTGTTTATCTACATGTGTGAGTCTTGTTGGTGTCTTGTTTTTCTTTGTGTTGTTTGTTGTGTGTTCTAGGAAATTATTTACTAGTTGTCTTAAGAAATTCATTGACTCCCCTTAGCCCATGGATAGGATAAGGATATTTATCTTTAGTAAAGTAGTCATACTACCCCCATGAATCACCAAATTATTGACCAAATTTGACCTTGTAGGTCAAATTGGGACCCCTATAGGTAGAAACATTATTTTTAAAATTTTTAGGGGTCTAATATTATGTAATAGGGTGTATTATAAGTCTTTTAATGTAATTTAATATAAATTTAGCCTTGATCATGGTCTATTTAGTTTATGTGTCATTTTGAGTCACTTAATAGCCATTTAGGGGTCATAAATACAAGTGACACAATTTTTAAGGTGTCCAAATGTCTTTATTTCTTTTAAAATTTCCAAGAACTTAGATTCCCTATCAAGAATGTCAATCTCATCTAAAACTTCTAAGGTATCTAACTGAAGATCAAGTAATCAACTTTAAAAAGAGGAGTTTAGAACTTATACGACCCATGATAGAAGGTGACGCATGGGAAAAGGTTGTGGAATGTATATTCATCTTCCTCACACTCATTTTATCACTTTAAATGCTTTTGAAGTTCTAAAAAGGTCAAAAACCATTTTATTCCTTCTTCATCCTTCTAGACACAAAAGTGGTTAGTAAGTTTATGCTTGGTATTGCCAGTTCAAGAGGTTTCAGACCAAACTCCTTTGGGAGGTTAAAATAAACTTAGAGATATTAATTTAAATAATAATATTTCAAGGATTGGTCAACCATGCTTTATGAACCATCTATAACAAGTTGACCATGTTTTTATGTTCACTTTTTCCTACGCACTATAGGTTTTTCTCTAATTTGGACAAGTACATACAATCTAGTTAGTGATGTTAACTCTAGATGATTTTGGATATATCCTAAAATTATATCCATGATTGGTTTCATGTTTCATGGTGTTTTGATAGGTAAGTCATCTCATGTTGCTGGAAAGTGTCACCATGTGAGGTCTCAGTCAAAGTTTCCTTGTTTGTAGAATGTTTAGTTCTCTAAAAAGGTATCACATAAATGGAATACGATGTTTAAAATTTCTCAATGACATAATATTTATTCCCTTAATTTCTAATTTCATCACACCATACTTTGATCAACATTCAATATTGTCATTCTCATAGTCAACTCTTCACTCATTCTCACTTGTAGTCACATGTATGAGGCTTTCCTAGAATATTCGTATAATTTTAATGTAGGCATGAAATTTTTTAAAAATCATTAATATCTGAATATATTTTGTTTTAATTTTTGAAAAAGATGCAAGGTTGGTTGCAAGCTCATGCATCACACAAACTAGTCACTAGCTATCCCTGCCTACTTTGTAACAAGTGTTTGTAAGAGGATATCATATTGGAATACAGGTATTGAGACTTGTTTCAAGATCCATATAGTGAAAAAATTAATTTTATGGATTGTAAATAGGTTTAGGTTTATTCATGAGGCCTTTCATCTACAAATATTGCTCTAATTCTATCCACTACCCACATACAACTCAATCTTGTCCTACAAGAGTCTCCTTGATGACATCATGTTGAGATGGAGAATTTTATAGGTGTTTAAATATTTTAATATTTCATTTTTATACTTTTTTAAATAATTTAATTTATCGTAAACATACATATCTTTCATACTATCCAAGTTTCCTTATTTTTTATGTATATGTAAATGCCCACCTATAGGTGGTATCACAGAGCCATGAAGGTACTTATACAAGAAGTTAGAGCATGGTAAATCCTTATTTTAAATCCTATCATGTGTTTTGGTCATGAAATACCTATTTGAGGTGTAAAATAGGCAATTGGAAGTAAGGGTCACTTTCAAATATAAGATGACTGAGTTTAGGGACATTTTCCCTAAAAAGTGAAAATAGAGGTCCAAGCTATTTTATGGATATATTATAACAAGGTTACAAAGAATATTAATGAATAAAACTAATCATAAATTATAGTATCCATTAGGTAGAAGATATATTCCAAATATTAATTTAAGAGGATAGGTGGAGGGTGATTTTTGTAAGGCTAAAAGTTGCCTATTACAACACTAAAACCCTGCATTGGCATTTACAATTTGATCCTAAAGAGCCCTCTTCACCTGATGTTGAAAATATAGAATATACCACCATGTTGAATGGTTATGAAGAGTTAAAGTGTAAATTATGATCTAAAATATAATAAAAAATATTTAATGGGTTGCCTTTCAAGGTCCAATCTACACCTATAGGTGTCCCATTATGCCAAATACACACCTATAGGTGACTATAGGAGCACACAATCTAGATAGAGGATTGAACATGGAATCATAAAGATTAGATAATTAAAGATGATCCAAAATGTTTCATAAATTAAAAAATTTAGGTTTTACCTTTCAAACAAGGACTTTTCATATATAAGGTTTTACTCCTTCCAACATAGTTGATTATTTTTTGACCATGACAGGCAATGAGTAGTTTTAGGGTTGTAAATTATACCAATTCATAACGAGGTTTACAAACAAGATAAAAAATATTATAATTATCCTAATGTATTTTAAATTTATCTAAATATATTGTCTTATGTTTAAATAGGCATGATCACCTACAGGTGTACCTCTATGACATAAAACACAGTCAAGAGTTAAAACCCAGTCTTGACTAAGTAAGGACTGTGAAGGGTGTGTAGTAGGTTAGAGTGATTAATAGGTTTATAAAATATTATAAATTATTTTTAAACTCCAAAAATTATCTCAAAAATGCTAATCATGTATAAAATAGACTCTATAAGGTAACATACAACTCATATGTGTTAACATTTCACACAATCTATCTCAACAAAAGTGTATTTTGTTTTTTAGGAGAGTTACAAGGTCAAATGAGATGAAAAATAGATTATTTTTTGTGTATAAGGTCATAATTCTTTTTATAATCCCATATAAACTTTGGTTTGTCTATAATAATAGGGGAAGTTTCCTCTATTTTGTCTCAGATAGATGTCATTCCCTTATGCATAAAACCTATATTTTTTAGAGAAGAATGGTGAAAAGGATGGAATAAAGGATATATAAAAATTTTATAAAGGTGCATGAAGTTGAATAATAACTATATAAACATGATTAATCAAGAACATAATGAATAATCTTAGAAAAGTGGTCTAGAACTCCAAAGTTATAGTCAAACCTATTAGGCAAGGTTTAAGCCTAATATACAAATGAGGGTTCAATTCCATTTATATCATTAGGTGGGAATTATATAAAATTTTATAATTTTTTATATGTCACTATATATGTTTTAAATCCTCCTTTTTGAATAGAAATCATAAAGGATCCTTTTTAGGTCTCAGATCTAATTCAAACCTGCAAGAAATAAAGGTCAAAGTTTAATCGGCTAACTTTGAGTGTTTGTATCTTATATAAGGTTGTGAATGGAATTATAAGGATTTTGGGGAGATTTAAATAGGTATTTAAAATTTATTTAATTATATTTTTTGGTAGTTAAAATGTCCCATCTTTATGAACAAACCTTAAGAGTAGAAGTGACCTAAAACCCTTACTATACCCTGTATAAAGACCTAGTTGAGAAAACAAGCATGGATAACTATCCAAATGGGATTGTGTGACCATTAAATTTGTTATATGTTTTATATGAATAGTAATTTCTCATCCTCATTAATTTTTTTGATACCCTACCTATATGAACATGGTATATAATGGATTTTTTTGACTATTTTATGTATTGTGCAAGGTATAGGGACTTTCAAGAGGAGTAATAAAATTTGGGAGTGATATCAGGAATTATTATAACTCACTATGATCATATAATACTATATAAAATATATTAATTATTCTTACCAGAAGCTCCATTTTAGCTAATCAAATTGTCATACTGACCAAGCTAGTGAGAAGGGTGGAAAACTTCAAGTAAGTTGATTTTGAGGTGTTCCTAATGACTATAAGGTCATATATAGACTTTTAAAATTTCATTAAATCCACTTTATGTATTTAAAAAATAAACTAAATCCATTTTGGAAGCCAAGTGTGCAAGGTGTGTGAAAAAGGAGTTTCTTTGACTATAGGCAGTGATGGCTCACTGTTAGAGGAATACAAGTGATTAGGAATGCATAAAATGAATGTATAATCATGTATTAAACCCATACATATCATTAAAATAATTATTTTTGTTCCTATTAATTTTTGGGATGTTCCAATAGAGCTAGATGATGAAGGCAGTTTTTTGAGGCAACAAAAGGAATTTCATGCCACATTTCAAGAGTTTCATGCCTTGGATTGACACTTGTAATTTATTACCTTTAATGGTGCATTTAACATATTAGTATCATGAATATTTAAATAATTATCACATCATTATAATTTTCCAAGTGACCTTTGGACTTCCCTTTTCTCACTCCTCTCCTAAATGCTATAAGTAGTGACTTTTTGGGCTTTTTTGAGGAACCTCCATTGGTTAATGGTGAAACCCTATCCAATTTTGTATTTGAGTGTATCTTTAATAAATAAAAAAATTAATTTACCTACTTACATGATACATAGTTTATTTTCATTACAAATTTTGTTGATCTTGTCCAGTAAAAGATAGTCTTTTCTACATGTTATCTTTGACTAGCCACCAAGTATGAAGAAGAGTAATGGTTGTATGTCTTTATTAGTGTTTATTATATATTTATGAGAGTTTTATAAGTGTTTTATGAATATATTACTCAATTTATCATTAATTATATCTCATAAACATCAAATATACCTCTTAAACCTAGCATATGAAATATTGATGCAACAATCTATCTTGAGTTGTGAGTTATGTGTGAAAGAATCTTTGATTTGCAATATGTAGTATAAGTTTAGTGAATAGGAGGAAAGTAATTATTGGTGAATCAACTTATTTATTTTTTCTTATTAACCCTTTTCATGCAAATTTATAATTAATAAGGTGTTTTAAAGAGTGCATTAAGGAAACTAGTCATTCTAGAGATTTATCTCACCTATTGGTTACCCACAACTTGTGAGATGTTTTGATTGTGCCAGTTAGATGAGGAGAGATAAGACATCTCCTCAAGGGGTCGAAATCCAAGTGACAAAAGATACATCAATCAAGAAACCTGTAGACACTCTATTTTCAACACTTTCATGTCTAAAATGATAATCAGAATGAATTTTATGAAAATTAGAGTGACTTTGTATAACATTGTGTATAAATCCTAGAAATCACTAAACATCCCAATTTTGTTCTCACACTAAAAGTAAATGTTTTTAAATTCATAGGTACATCCTTGATTATGGAAATACATTATATGTTATTATCAACTTCTTATAATTTCCTTAGACAAGTGGCTACTTTTCAAGTGACAATTTCAACCAATTAAATAGGGCAATTATTCAACTCTCAAAATGACATAAAATCTAATTTAGATACTTAGGTAATCAAATCAAATAAGAAGGATAACTTATCCTTAAGTGAAAAATCCATGCAATTGGCTAATATTAGAATTATATACATCTAAATATTTAACAAATATTTGAAATGATGACATCATCATGTCATCACAATAAATATATGGAATGATGACATCATCATGACATCATTTCAAAAGATGTCAAGAATTTAAAAAATACCAAGAAAATATCTAAATTTATAAACCATGCTTATTTAATGCTAAATATTAATTGTGTTTTACCTATCAAATTTGACTAATACTCAAACACACATATTGAATCATGTCTAACAATTCAAATTAATTCAGGAAAGATATAAATACAAGGGTCATTTAACATTATAATCAAGTCTTCAACATACACCAAAGTGTTTACATTTTTATTAGCCTTTCAAAAATAAATAATTCAAACAATTTCTTTCATTTTCTTATATTTGATCCACCACTCTAAAGTGCAATGGGATACAATTCCCATGTGACCATGTTGTAACATTGCCAAAGACTCCAAGCTCTAGATCTAGGCACAAGCACATATGTAATACAAATTTGAAGGAGATTCCATGAGGAAGGTGTAATTATATTTTATCATTATTTATATTTTTTCTTTATTTCATATATTTTTCCCATTTTGAGAACCATGCTTGAGAAGTTATGTTTTGTGAATTTGTTTGATCTTGAATACTAAAAATTAAACTAACCTATTTTGGATTCATCTGTTTATATTTAAAAATTTTGGTGGGATCATCGTAGCTAAAAAATTATTCATATTAATTATTATCATGTTATTATATCAATTTTTACTACTTACTTTTTCTTGATTTGGCTAAAAATTGAAATTTATTTATTCTCAGGTTAGACCTGCATTTCAATGAAAAATGACCTTGTGAAGTAAAAAAAAAATTCTTATGAAATAGTGAACTCATCACTAAAATCAATAAAATAATATCCAAAAATTATGAAATCATATTTATCATTTAAAAAAATAAATATTCATGTCTACAAATTAGTGAAATCATCTCTAAAAATGGTGAAATATTCTATGTTATTTTTAACAAAATTTCTAAAAGTTTGTATATTAGTAAAATCATCTCTATAATTTAAAAAAAAAATTATATAGGTCTATAAATCAGTGAAATTGTTCCAGTTAGTGGAAAAATTATTCTTTAGAATAGAAAACTTATCATGTACAACAACAAAATATCCCCTATGCATCAATGAATTCATCTTTGTAGAGTGATGAAATTGACCCTACATAATAGTGAATTTGACCTTGTGTATCAATGAATTCATCTGTATAAAATGGTGAACATGACCCTACATATAATTTGAATCACCCTTTAGTATAAACCTAATGTATACACACAATATTTTTAAACTTTATCAATTATTGATGCTTTATCTCTTTTAGGAACCTATGAAATCTCATCCTCTCTAATGCATGTCTTAAAGAGTGCACTGACAAAGGGGTGTGAATACCTTTGGTGCATTAAAATTTTGTTTTTCCTTATGCCACCTCCTATAACCAATATAAACCCCTCCTATGTATTTCCCTAAGATTTGAAACCTTGGTCATTCTAATTAATTCCCACCTCAAATAACTACTACCTAAGTAAAACATATTTTTACCATTTATAGAATGTAGTCAAATGGATCAGCCTAGTTTTTGAAATATTGCATGTTGCATAACTAAATCAACCTACACCAACTTATTTTAGGACCAACAACTCCATTTTCCAACTAACAAGGTTGACTAGGCTAACCACATCGGCTAAAATTCTATAAGGTCTTAGGGTTAAATTAGAATAAACACACACACACACACACACACATACACACACACACACACACACACACACACACACACACAAACATATTTCAACACATTTCCAATATAGATAATCATTTATTTATGCCTCTTTATCTACATTTCTACAATTCTAATTAAGGATTCATTACATAGGGTTTCATGCTTCTTAGAGGATAAACTTTATCTTTTGACTGCTTGAGAGTCACTAAGAAGTCTTTGGCTAGACTATATTCCATTTTCCATCATTAGTTTATTTAAAAATACATAACAACCTATTACAAATTACCATTATCCAAGTGAGAGATTAAGGCTCGATGGGTTCATCTTCAAGGTAAGTATTCCTAAATATTACATTTTTATTTTAGTAGATATATGTTGGAATAATAATGATTGATATGGGGTTAAATCATTATTCAAAACCTTTTATTTTAATTACACTTAAGCAACCATGAACCATTCAAATAAATATATAGATCTAGTAGGCATAATTAACTATCCACATAAGCATGAAACACAAGAATACATCATATATGTCAAAAAAAATCAAGGGAAGAAAACCCAATGATATATAAAATTGGAATATAGTACTATAAGAAAAAAAATTTATTTAAGCACCAACTTGACATGGAGTACCAACCCCAATTAGCTAATCACCCACTTGTAAGGAGGCACCAATCCCCTAGATGAATTAACACCAAATAAGCCACCTAATTTATTTTATCACCTTCAGAACACCTTGCTTCTCACATAATAGATGATGATCACCTTTTTTATCTCTTCACACTCTTATCAAACTCAAACTACCTTCTAGGCTTCTTTGCTGAACTAGGTCTCTTCAAGATTGATTAGGACATATGACCTTGATATTCATGCAAAAAAACATTTTCATATCTTCGTTAAAGATCCCATACACTCATATAATGGTATATAATACCTACTTATACTCAAAAAAGTGTTATTTCATTCACATGTGTTATTCTTGCTAATAGGCCTAAAACTACCTTATATATATATATATATATATATATATATATATATATATATATATATATATATATATCTGTGTGTGTGTGTGTGTGTGTGTGTGTATGTATGTATGTATGTATGTATGTATATAAGTTAAATGTATGACTAAGTGGTATATGAACAAAAAATGATATATATATATATATATATATATATATATATCATTTTTTGTTCATATACCACTTAGCCATACATTTACCCTTAACCTATTAGGTCAGCCATATAATAGGTCTTAAAAAAAATTTGGACATGAATCAAATTATATTTTATTCTCTTTTGGTCTGACATGACTTAGTTAGGCCTCATTTCTCTATTAGGTCTCATGGAGACATATTAGACCTTCTTAGACATACTTTACACTTTGCCTTCCTTGAAACACTTTAAAAATCCACACACAAAAGTAACATATCATATAAAAATCAAATATACCCCAAATAATTTCCTCTATGCTCAAAAACATATTTTATAACAAATCAGTACTTCAAACCCCTTATTAGTACTCAATCCTATTAGCCCTGTGTACACCAAAAAACTGACTTTTAATATTGAAGATCAAGATAACTTAAGACACTAAATTATGATAAAAAAATATATAGATATATTATATATGACCTTAGGTTCATAAAAAAATTTATTAGACACTTCCAATCAAAAGATAAGGCTTTAAGCACACCTCTGCAACTTACTCACTTAGAACTGCTAGTTTTCCTCAAAACATAGTCATGGTGACTTAGATCTATAACACATGTATAGAAATTTTAAATGTATATGATCCTATGATATCATTAGACCATTATTATATATTAATATCATACTTTCCAACGGCACATATCCGTCTTGTAGACCAATCTCATGACTTTATATATAACTGTCTCATCTGAACCAAATATGTTAACTTATGAGCAACTTTTTCACCACAAATATGACCTCTAAAACTTATTTAAAGAATAAAAATGTATTTAAAGTCATATAAAACATCTCTATTTACTATTTTTCATCATTATATCATGAAAACACATTTCAATTCATCTTCTCACTACTGCTTGGGGTTTTCAGTATTTACACCATTAGGCCTATTAATGACTAGCTAACTTGGATGACCAGTTTCGAACACTTCAGGGATATAAAATGTCTAGAAGACCATATGGAAATAATAAATGACTTATATCTTCTTCCTCTATCCATTTTATTACTATTTCCAATGAAAATTTTGAATTCTATAACTTCTTTAGAAATAACCATGTAACTCAACATTTTCTCTCTCCTCTCATTAACCAATACCACCTAGAGGTACATGGGAGAGACAAATATAATAACCAATCAATTACCTCAGCATAACAATCCATATGGGAAATTTTTTTCAACATATTCAACATGGGACCTTATTAGGTTTTAAAGAGGGTTTAAACCTATTTCCACTCTTACTTATCATTCATAATGAATAGACCCTCAATACAAAAAATAATGCCTAGAATTTTGAGATATGACACTTTAAAATATACTATGAATATATTAGGTTCACATTCAAATGTTTTATGATATAATGAGCACAAAAAAATCATCCTCAGGTTGAGAACCCTTCATTTTAAGTAATCGAGAGACCTCCAAATAATTTTTCATGCTTTGTCCTTCAAACTATGACCTCAAACTACATTAAATCATTTCCCTTCATTAGGCCACATTATCTCATTTTTCTCTTTAGTCCTTGACCTATAAACCATATTATGCCTTAAAACTAACCTTCATGCCTATTTGCATGCAATTTCCACCTTAAATACTCAAGAAACATATCTCAAGATTAAAAGCTACCATACATGCTTCAATATACCTTGACAATAGATCATGATAACTCACTAGGCTAGGCAAGGTCTAGGAGTGGTTTATATGTAGAATTGGTTTGAGGGTCCTACCCTTATAGGCTTACCCTAAAAATCTCATAAGTTTTATAATGCCTTACAAACATTCTAAAACAACCACATATAACCACTCATACATGTTTGTATTCATCTCACCAAGACACCATGCTCAAACCTTCTCATAAGGTCTCTTCATGCCATGACTAGGCATATGCTACTCAAGCACTTGACCTCAAAGACCTATACCTTCATATATCTATTAACAATGTAAATAATAATAAAATAATAATAACCACTATAATACTCTCTTTCACAATACATACCTTTAATGTTTATAATCTTGTCACAACACACACTCTCAACTATCCTTACTCACAACAACACTCTTGTAGACCAATTTATCATCATACCTTTACAAGAACCTTTAATGATAACACTAACAACTTCAAGGTGACCCGAACCTTGACATCAACCTTCACATCAAATAACATAAAATAAAATGCTCAACAATCTCTCCTTATGATATCATGCACATACCTCTTCATGTCATGATGAGGTTCATTATTAGGCTTCTTGTGCAACTTGACATAAATGACCAATACATTCATGCAACCATAAGGCATTAGTTGTCTAAAAATTCTATCTTACATACAAATTCATCTTTTCATATGGATTACTTGTCATATCAATCTCAAAACCTCATAACTCAAAGACCACTCACCATGCATCTTCACCAGATGCACTTTGACATCAATGACATCAAACTTTACATTAATGACAACACTTCTCAATAAATTCCCCCTTTGTCATTGATGAAAAACATACTACAACCTAATCAATCTCATCTCCTCCATTTTGTTATTTCTCCCCCTTAGGTTTATCACCAATTTAAATATATAATTTCAATCAAATGATAAGGCTTCAAGAACACCTCTGCAACTTACTCACTCAAAACTACTAGTTTTCCTCAAAACATAGTCATGGTGACTTAGATCTCTAACACCTGTATAGACATTTTCAATGACTTATTTTTCATGTAAATTATTCTATGAGTTAATTATCCAAATATTAAATACAAATATCATATGGTCAAATGGCACATATTGGTCTTGCAGACCAATCTCATGACCTTATATCTCATTGTCTCATTTGAACTAGATAGGTCAACTTGTGAACAACATTTCACCACACTCATGACCTCCAAAAATTATTTCAAGAATATACATGTTTTAAAAGTCTGAAAAAAAAATCCGTACACTTTTTTTCATCATTATATAATGAAAAAAACATTCCAATTCATCTTCTCACTATTGCTTGGATTTTTCACTATTTGCACCATTATGCCTGTTAGCAACTAGCTAGCTTGGATGACTGGTTTAACATATTTGATGGATAAAACCTATCTAAAAAATTTTATGGATATGATACATGAGTATCTACATCATTATTACATCCATTTTATTATTATTTCTAATGCAACTTTTGACTTCTACAATAACTTCTTCAAAAATAAGTCTATAACTCAACATTTTTCTCCCCTCTAAATTTTATCAAATACTGAGTTTTCTATCTTGTAAGAACCCAAAAAGTCTCAATCCCTCTAAGTTTATTACCTAATGGGTGAATTAGTAAAGGGGTGGGAATACCATTGGTAATTTTTAGGATTATTATCCCATATTACCATTTATTACCAATCCAACCAGCTCCTAAAACATTCCCCTAAGCTATTACTCCTCTATTACACATTCCTATAGTATTTTACCACCTTTGGTCCCTCTTTTCATCACCTTTAATGCCTTTATATATTATATAGTACTAGGTCAATTGGGTTGACCCTGTACTCTTATGGGTGAAATTCATTTAGGTTCTAGGTTAACTCTTGGCCAACCTAGCCCATGACATAGTGAATTTTTGTCCATAATAATACTAGCTTGATTGAGTCCACCATATCAGATGAAAATTTTAGAAGGTATTATGGTTATATATATATATATATATATATATATATATATATATATATATATATATATATATATATATATATGTATGTATGTATGTATGTATAAGATAATTTCATCATTATTTACCAATGAAAAAGAGTTATTGATCACTTGTGTTTCTTTATAATTTGTTCTTTCACCATTCTACTTATGGAGTCTTAGCTTAGGGTTTCTACTTTGAGAATATAGTCTTATGGAGAAGTCTTGTATGATTTGTCCTTTCTTAGTGATCCTTACAAACCACAAAAACATCTTTAAAGTCCCCTTTGACTAAGGGAGAGATTGAGTCTAGACAGGTTCATCTTTCAGGTAAGTATTCTCTAACTTTGCTCCTCTTTAGTAGATAGAAGTAGTATATGTATTGGCTTCAAATAATATTACTCTTCTTATACATATATTAGGGTATTATTATTACATAGATTAATTTATATTATCCTATGAATGTTTATTTTTTTATTAACCCCCATATTGTGCCTCAAGTTTTGGTGAGCACTATATTACATTTATTTACTCTACTTGTTATCAGTTTAGTGAATACAAAGACATATGGCTTAGTTAGGGTTATTATGTGATTGTGTTTGATTGAAGTCTTTGGAACCCTCCCTAGTATTATTTATTATTATAAGAGATACCATAATTGGGTCTATAAAATTGATATATTATTCATGTTCTTAATTATCTAATGTATCCCCAATTGGATGTGTAAGTATGATCTATCTTCTCTAAGTTATGATTGATTTATAGGCATGATGCATTTCTGATTACATACATTCTAGTGAACCCGACATGAATCTAAACCTTATTTATTTTATTTCAAATTTTTCATTATTTTATCATTTTATTTATTATTTTTATATATTTTCAATACTAGGTTGACATGGATTTTATAGTTTTTAACTTTTGTATACATTTATAACACACATTCACATCAAAACAATCTCATTCTATTTATGCATGTATTTATCAGATATAGGTTACTATATCAGATAGGGTGACATATTATAAGTTTTCAATTTGAGATAGGCTATTGGGTTAGATAAGTTGACACATTACTCTTCTAGACCTCCAAAAAACATACTAGGTCAACTAGGCTAATATAACATCTTTCATGCTTCCAAAAAACATTCTAGGTGGACCAAGCTGATATAATCATCTACATAGGATTATAAAAAATAGATAATTATAGAAATATTTCAATCTAGTTGACACAGTTGATATAATTTGTAATTAAAAATCGAGGCACTTCAACAACAATCTCACATTCTTCTGCATCTTCGAACCCACCAAGGTTACTTTTTCTCTTTCTCTATCATTTATACTATTCATTAAAATTTTGTTTTTCATAGTTTTTAGTCTTTAAAAATTCCCTTATATATCAAACTAGGTTAACCTCGTCAACCTAGTTATGTATTCTATCTTCTATTTTCAACAATAGGTCGACATTGTTGACATAGTTCTTAACAAACCTCTGCTTCATTAGTATAGTAGTGACACTGTCAACTTTGTTCTTTAATGTATAAATACACTATCATCTAAAATGACATTGTACTATGTTTTGAAGTTGTAATTAACACTTATATGCCATTAATTACTTCATGCTTTCACTTTTATTTTTTTGCATGCTTAGAATATATCACATAGTCTAATTAGGTAGTTTTTCAATATACCATCTAGTTTCACTATTTTTCTCTTTCTTTCACACACTACCAAATCACATAATCTTAAAATACATTTATATAATTGTCTATCCAAGGTCTACCTACTTGGATTTCATCACCAAGAGGGAAGGTAACTTGGTTTTCTAGCCAAGTATAAACACGTGGTTAATGGTATATATTGACAAATCGCCTTATACCATTATTTTTACAAGATTATGAAATGAGGGGGTAGGCCCCAATACCAAGCCAATATCATTGCCAACACAGATCTCTTTCATTCTAAATGGCCTGAAACCATCCATAGATTATTTTATAGCTCCTTACTTTCAACCAACTTCTCTATCACACTTAAAATAACACTCTAATAATATAACAACATTCAAGATGACCACTTATTTAATATTTTATTTCCATGTTATTTGTTTTATCTTTATTCAATTGTATATTATATTTTAAACACTTTCATTGGCTAGTATTGGTGAAAGTTTTTATGATGTGTGGCTTAATTATGTCATCCTCATTGACATAATTTATTGTGTGTTTCCTTAATTTCTTTATTTCAAAGTACATTATGATATTTTCCCCTATTTTTAGTACACTATCATTCTATTCGACACAATCCCTTACATATTGTTGCTCACCCTATTTGTAGTATTAGGTTGACCTAGTCAACCTTGTAACTATTTTGTGAATTAGATAATATCACTAGGTTGACCCAGTCAATTATGTACTCTTATTAGGCTCTAGTTTTTCTAGTTTGTAGTACTAGGTCAACCTAGTTGACTCTATGCTCTTACTTCTTACCTTGTCTATCCATCTCAGTTCTCTATTTCTCTTAGAATTTTATTCATTTATCTTAAATCATCAAGAAATCCCCTATGAAAATCTTCTTAGACAACATGAATCCATTTATATACTATATGGGATGTTCATTTCTCCCTCACTTTTCTTCCCAAGAAAATCATCACTCTTAGAGTACCTCTTCTCATCCTTCATTTGTGGCTTGTAACATGGTATAAATCACACCTCAAGATGAATTAGGTGGATATGATCCTTTATATACCTATGAAGATCATTTCTATATTTAAACTCTTTCATTTAATGTTGGAGAAATTTAGATAAGTTTAATCAATAATCCCACTAATAATCCATCTTCTAATAACCCTCTCCCTAATACAAATTTAGGAAGTACTCCTACAAACACTAACCCACTAATTGATATGACTCAACATCTTGAAAAATTCATATAACAAATGAACATAATGAAAACTTATAACACCTCTCAACTGATGAAACTACAACATCATTTAATAAATATGGCTAATCAACCTCAAGTTATCCATCCTCAAGTCAATCCAAATTTCATTCCTCCACCTCTTAAATATGCTTGAAGAAATGTTATTCCTCAACCAATAATGAATAACAAAATGATTCAAACTATTTAATATGAGATTTTATCCCCTTTAATTATGTCCATTGATATTGGTAACATATCTCCAACTATCAAGTATGATGGGACTAAAAACTCTGCATCCTTTCTCAAAGCCTTTGACCATCGTTACAAAGAGTGGATCTAAACTAATACTTTTTCCATAACTAGAATCTTAGTTAAAACCTTCATTGGTGATGTATTAGAATGGTACAACCAACTTCCATAACATTCAATTTGAAAAATTGAGAATTTAGTCAATCCTTTAGTCAAATAATTTTAGCATAATGATCTTCCCAAAAATTGTCTTAGCCACTTCATCAATGCTAAGCAATCTCCCACTGAATCAGTGCATGATTTTATCAAATAATGTAAATCTCTAGACCATAAATCTAACCATAACATGACTAATAATGATTTTTTAAAACTCTTTATAACTTCATTAACTCCTTATCTTCAATATAAGATTCAAACTTTTTCTCCCCAAACACATAATGATGCTCTTGACCAAGATAAATTTCAATAATTTCTCATAAAGAAATTTGAACCTAATCCTAAACTTCTTAAATGATTTTTTCAAATATCTACTAATGATATCATTTAAAATACTCAACAAACCAAACTAGGATTTACCAAAGTTGACACTCCTTCATATTCTCATACACCATTGACTTTGCAATAAGTGAAACACATTTTTCTACCCTCTAAACCTTTCACTTATCCTAATAGTCCTCCTAAGTGGTATTATCCCAGTCATTTTTGTTGGTTCATGTCAACATTAGTCATTCCCATGAGTCTTTTCAAGGAATTATTAAAATTTTTGTCTCATATATACTTGGTGATTCCTTTAATCATGAAACCATGATCAACCTTTGTCATCAATATTACAACACCACTTCTCAAAAATGACAAATTTCTAGAGCTTCTTCTTGTAGTAACCCAAATATTTTTCCACAATTAATAATCAACAAAATTTCAAGGATTTTTTCAATATTTATGTTTATTATGACCCATATTACAATAATTCTTAATAGGTTAACACCATTAAGGTCAATTATCATTGCAAGCCAACTCATAAATATTTTTTTACCAAGCATAGGAATCCATATTTATAAAAACAACTTCTTAAAGATGATACAACCACACATTTAGCTTAGAAATACCCTAACAAACCATATCCTCCTTCTAAACCCCCAACAATTTCTATTCCTTCAAAATCTGCATTACCTTATAAAAGTTTTACTAGTTCTTCTTCTAAATCTCATTAGAACTTTCTGAAAGAACTCAACTCTATACTTTGTAATATTCCACTTATAGATTTGGTTCTTACTTCCCCTTATCATTTCAAGTTCCTTATGCAAAAATTACAAAATATTTAAGATATATCTCATATGTATGAATAAACACCTTCTATCAAACTTCAACTTACCAATGTACATACTATTAAAACCATGTGTCCTTATTCCAAACCATATATTGAATTTATTGAAAAAGACATGATTAATGAGGAGATATTTTTTCATGCCAATGATCCACCACTATTCATGAAAATAACCATTAATACCACCCGTATTCATAAATTATTAGTTGACGAAGGCTCTTGTATTGATGTGACATCTTTGTTGGTCATCCAATAATTTGGTTATAATAAGGATCTTGTCAAACAAACCTACATTACCTATCATGGTTTTGATAAGACTAATCAAAAGCCACTTGTTTATATTTTTCTTCTCCTAATAATTGGACCTAAGACTATTCAAACTAAACTTATGGTCCTTGATTATACATTATCTTATAACATACTCCTTGGTCATCCTTAAACTTATAGAATGAGGCCTACCACTTCTTCTAGTATCAAATGCATCAAATTCTTACATAATACAAATGATATTCACATCAGGCTGATCCAAACCCTTGGAGTATTCAAATTCTTAATCCAAAATCAAAAAATCATATTCTTACCATTCATAAGATTAGTAGTGCTCCTTTACCTGAGTTTAGCAACATCAATCCTAATTTATAAGTCACTCTTGATAATTTAGATGATGAACCTAACGATTTACAACATTCTTTTAATATTACCAAGGTACCTCCCTACAATTTTGAGTGACTTCTTCCTTATTTATTACCTCATGACCATACTATTCCCCTCATTAATGAGATCACTAATTTTATCCCTCCATGTAATGGCTAAGATCCTTATTTACCCAAAGAAGCCTTCACTTGTAATGATTATGGAGTGGAAAAATTATTTTAAGGTTTTCTCATCATGTCTCTACATAGATTTAGTAATATTGGAATTTCACCTTTTGAAACTCCACATTTATCTCAAGCATGTATAATTTCTCCAACATATGATGATAATTACATAATGGCCGAAGCTCAATATTGAGAATTGGACATTCAAAATCATCAGAAAAACTTAGCTCTAATACATGCTTTTAACCAGGATTTTATACCATTAATATAGATTGTGAATTAGATCTTAAAAGTCATCTGTCTTATACTAATTCTCCACTTCTTGATACTCCTTAGGTGGTAGAATAAATCATACCTCCCAAACCTCTAAAAATTCATGCATCTTATCTACCACCTATCAATCCCATCACTATATCTAACCCTTCCCCTATAAAATATAAGAAAAATACATCGATCCCATCCAATCCATCTACTCTTACTTCTAATATTACACTAGATGCCAAGGCCATCGATGTCCATTAGATATATTAGAAATATGATCACCATGGTAATCAAATTATGGATCTCAAAGTATATGTTAATTAATATGGTCTTATTCCCACTTTTTCTAGTGATGAATCTATTCTTTATATAATTCATGCTCGAGAACCTCAACTTCTTTGGCAACATCACAAACTCAAGAATTTCAAAACCAAATCCCCTTGTTTCAAAAAAATCATTTATCATATTAATAATAAAGATAATATAATTTATTCTTTACCAAACACAATATACCACTTCCAAGATGGCAATGCTATGTTTATCAAAGAAACTATTTGCATTGAATATGGTACTCCATCATGCCCTTGACCAATTATAGTTTCTCACAAACTCTCACCTACAAAATACAATAACATTAGTTTTTTTGTGATAAATATCATGAGATATTCACCTAGTCCTATGAAGACATGCTTGGTATTAACCCTAACATTGTGGTGCACAACATCATCACTTATCTTGGTACCAAATCTATGTCAAAAATAATGAAAATTTCCATTTGAGGTTTCCACTTTATATCACAAAGAAATTATCAAACTTCTTGATGCTAAATTATCAAGCCAATGGATTATTCACATTTGTATTGATTTCCATAATCTTAATGTCACTTATCTTAAGGATAATTTAACTTTACCTTCAATAAATGTCATTATCAATTTCAATACTATATATGAAATGTTATTTCTTATGGATAACTTCTCAAGCTACAATCAAATTCACATTGCCCCAAAGGAACAACATAAGACCACTTTCACCATGAAATGAGGCATTTATTGTTTTGTTAAAATGCCCTTTAGTCTCAATGCCAGAACCACTTATCAATGAGAAATGACCCATATTTTTCATGATCTTATCCATAAAATTATTGAAATCTATGTGGATGATCTCATTGATAGGTAAAAAAGTCATAAGACTCATCTTTCTAATCTTTACATCATCTTATACAATCTTTGTAAATATTGATTTAGACTCAATCCTTACAAATGTGTCTTCAGTGCCACATCTAGAAAAAAATTAGGATTCTTAGTCTCTCTCCATGGAATCAATGTTGACCCTGATAGAATTAGTTCTATTATCAACATGCCCATTCCTCATTCCATTCAAAACATTTTCACTTCTCTTGATAAACATAGGGAAATTAGATGATTTGTCATCGAAATGGCTTACTAGATCCATTCCATAAACTCTATTCTTAAGAAAGTTAATACTTTAGAATGGATAGATCATTATAAATAATCCTTTGACAACATGAAATAATCATTTATTCACCCACTTATGCTTCATCTTCCTTCAAATGATTGACCTTTGATCTTATATATATATTACACACCCATATCAATTGAGGTGATGCTTTCCCAACAAGATGATAATGAAATAGAGTATGCCATATACTACATCAATTGAGGCCTCATTGATAATAATAATAAACATTATACCAAAGTATAAAATGATTGCCTCAACATATATTTTATAGTTGAAAATTTTTGACATTACATGCTTTATCAGACCACTTATGTTATCATTTATTCCAACCCACTTCATCACTTCTTCTCTAAAGCTTTTCTTTTTGTAGATAAAATTGACAAGTGGATGGTCTTCCTATTTAATTTTATCTCCAAATCATTACTAAAAAATATATCAATGGAGAAAGCATAGTTGATTAGCTTGTTGTAGCTCCTATGCTAGCTACCATTCACCTTTAAGATAGTCTTCATGATGATAACATTCTCTATATTGAACGTTTCAACCAAGTAATATCTCTTAAAGATTACTTCCATAATGTCACTATTGATCTTGAATCAAGTAATCTTGATGAATCCATTATCCTCCCTAATACTACTAATACAAAATTAATCATCAAAGAACTTCCTAAAATTAATGTCAACTTACACAAGGATATTTGGAACCTTCACTTTTATGGTGTTAAATGTCTTCAATGAGATGAGGCATGTTGCATTCTTACAATTCCTCTTGGAAAAAAAATCAATTTAGATTTTCACTTAACATTTGACATCATTAACATTATGGTAGAGTATGAATCTCTAATATGAGGCATGAGATATGATCTTAACTTAGATATCTAATACCTACATGACTTAGGTTATTCTCAGTTCATTTTCTACTAGGGTAATGATGATTACCAATAAAAAAGATAAAATATCATTACTTATCATTAAATTGAAACCAATATTTACAAAGACTTCATTTATTTCACCATCGGTCATATCCCTTAATATCAAAATTCTATTGTTGATTCCCTTATTTCTTCAAAATTTCTTTTTCATCTACACTAAGTTTTTTTTTATCCCACTTTTTTTATCCAAATAATAAAATATCCATATTTTATTCAACCACCTAATGTAATTATTTTCCACATCAAGGCTATCACCATTCAATAAAGCTCATGGTACAAAGACATCATTAAATTCTTGTAACATAAAACTTATCTTTCCAACCTAGACTCCCATGACAAGACGCGTATTCATAAATGAGATTTTAAATATTTATTATGATATAACATCCTTTATTATCACAATGTTGAAGTTACCTTGCTCTGTTAGATTATGCAAGATGATGTCCCTCCTCTTATTGAATAATCACATGGGGGAATTTGCGGTTGCCACTATAATAGACATGTTATAGCCCATAAATGCCTACATATGGGATGATTTTGTCCTACTCTTGAAAATATTCCATCAAATTATCTAAAAAGTGTACTCCTTGAAAACTTCATGAAGATCTAATTCATTCATCCCTAATCAATCTTCAAATTATCGAGTCTCCCTAGCCATTATCTATGTGGTTATTATATCTCATCGAAAAAATACCTCACTCTCATGATGGGCATGTATTTATTATCATAAATACCAAATATTTTACCTAATGGGTTGAGGCTATGCCCCTTGTCAATGTCACTAGTACCACTATATCCTTATTTAAATCATTTTCCACTTTGGTTTTTCTCATACTATCATTTAAGATAATGGTGGTTATTTCAAAAAGAAGGATGTCAAACAAATCTATTCTAAATTTAAAATCAATCATAAATTCTCCACACCCTAACATCTACAATGTAATGTCCAAGCTAAGGCCACAAAAAAAAATCTTAATAAAATCCTCCAAAATATAGTTTGTGAAACTCAAATAGATTGGCATCTTCATCTCTATCCTGCTCATTGGGCCTATCAGATTAGAATATGTACTACCACTAGGGCAACACCATTGTCTCTAGTCTATGTTTCTAAATCAGTCCTTTCATTATAATTTGATCTTACCTCTCTCTATATATATTCATGATAGCATATCCAATGAAGCATTATGTGAATATCACCTTCATGATCTTGATCTCCTTGATGAACACCATCTTTTTGCATTACAACATAATTACCAATACAAAACCAATATTCCCAAACAACATAATAAATGTGCTATAATTCACATGTTTAATGTTGGTCATCTTGTCTTTAATTTATAATATACTCATGACAAAGAAGCTAAATACACCCTAAATGGTAATGCCCTAATTTATTTAAATATATTCTTGGTCTACGTACCTATCACCTTCAAACTAATAAAGGCCATGTTTTGAAATAGCCCACTAATATGAAATTAATAAATATGTATTTCACTAAATCCATACCTTCTTTTCATTCTTTATATATATTATTTATCTAACACTTTTTACAAGATACTTATATGGGTCTCACCCTTTACAGTAGTTCTCTCTTTCACAAACCTTAGTCTTTTATTTTGGTCTTTTGGTTCCCCTTTTTCTTTTGAGTTGCATTGTAAAACCATGTATAAGACCTGGTATTCCTCATGATGTACTTTTATTTTCCTTATTTTCATATTTTTACACAATTTTTGGCACCTTTTGGGTTTATCTTTTGTGATTTGTAGTGTAAGACCATGGATAGGACCTGGACTTCATCACAAATACCATCTCTTTCTTATCCAATTTGTTTTTCTAATACATTTTGACACCCTCTTAGGTTTATGTTTTATGAATTAAATGTAATATGATGGATATAACCTAGCCTTCTTCATAAAATCACCATTTTGGCATTCTATTTCTAGAATGTGTTTTGTAGTGGTTACGATTTCTTGATATTTGTTATCAACTTTAGCTTTTGCTTATTTTAATAGATGAAATTTTCACAAAAATATATTTTATCATGTTTTCCTACATTTACCTCATTATTATCATAAATAATCACATTTTACCATCATTGTATCCCTTTTCACCTTTTATCACATTTTTTGAAATTTGAAGTAATTCAAATTATTTCATGTTTCATTTCTCTTGATTTCCTTTCCTTTTACTCCACATTGGATAAAACAAGGTCAAATTCAAGATATCACTTTTATTTCACCTATATTTATTAGACTCTTAGACACCATTCTCTTTGGGTTATCTCTCTTAGCAACCAAGTCCCAAGTATTCAAATGAAAGTCATCTTTAGCACCCATGAAAAGTTTTCCAAATCCATATAGAGAAATACATAAAGAAAGTTCAAATACAAATCATTTGAAACAAAATGAAATGATATACAAAAGGTAACATACAAATCTCAAAATTCAAAATCACAACAAAATACATGATTTCAGGCACATCTCCTATCTCTAATCAAATCTGAAACTCCATAGTTAGCCTCAAGATAGAGCTAAGGTCTATTAGGGTATGATAGGCCGGTAGATTAGAATAAGATAATTCTAAAAACTCTATGGTTTTACCTAATTTCTCACATAAGTAACCAATCTTAAAAATAGACCAATGACTCTATAAGGGGTTCTAAGGAATGGGGAACATGTTGGGGGAAGGTAAGTCTATTTTTATTTTCATGTATATAAACTTCATGAGATTATATACATTCTTTATTTATTATCCTAGGATTTGTGTGTCTAAGAGAAGTTATTTAGAATCCTTAAGGTTGAAATTCTTCTTGTTTTGACAAACCTAATTTGAGTGTCTTGACTTTAATAAAGAGTTCCTCTAATTTGGTTTTTCCTTCATTATCCCATCCACCCATTTCATTTCCCCCTTGATAGGCATATGTGATTCTAAATCTATTTTCCATCTTGTCTACTTCTTTATTCTTCACATCTTAAAAAGCAATGATAGCATTATGTTGTTTCATTTTTATCTATCCTTAGAACAAAAAAACAATCTTGAGTGACTAGGATTACTTTCTTTACACCATGGTTTTACATTTATAGATATGCCTTGAGTTTTTTTACCATCTTTTATTATTGTACCACCCTTTTTGTGTACACCTGAGTCCATTTCTACTTCATTTACTTTTTCCATAATTGAGTGAGGTTGGGTTGTTACTTCTCACTCACCGATGTTGTTTTTCCCTTTTATGCACCTTTTTCCATTGTTGAGTGAGGTTGGTTTCTTACTGCTTATTCATAAATGTTATTTTACCATTTTTGGTTCCCCATCTTTATCTAAGGAGTTTTACTAATTAAACATTGATGTTTGATTACCATCCTTTTAACATGTATCTTAGGTTTGAATTGTTGAGTTTTCCTTTCTTACTTAAGGCTTACTTGTTTATGTTTATTTGGTCTTTAGTAGCTTTAGTTTTCTGGTTACCTAATTTAATCTAAATGTTGACTTGGTCATTTGGTCTAACATAAAAATATTCACCCCATCTTTCATAATTTCTAAGTACATCCCCTCTACATAGCACAAATTAATTTGGATTTCTTGCATTTATTTGTTTTTGCTCTTGAGTTTTGTTTTCTTGGGTTTTTTGAATGTAGTCTCTACTCCCTTCACAATAAAAACTACAAACACAAAAGAAAACCATCCAAAGATAAACTTAAGGTATGCATCATATTTAATTTTTAGTTATTTCCCTTTTAGTCATTTACTTTCAATTATTTTTTCCTTAAAATACTAAAACTTTTTTTTAGCCTCAACATTATGTGTTACTATATTATTTCTCAAAGCACCATCCATACTACACCTGAGTGAAACATGATGAGATTCAAGTGGGGCATATTTATACACATAATATTTTAAATTTTTATCAAATACTAATAATTTATATCTTGTAGGAACCCATTGAGTCTTAATCTCTCTGAGTGCATGGCCTAAGGGGTAAACTAAGAAAGGGATGGGTAGATCATTAGTTATTATTAGGATTGTTGTCCCTTATTTCCACTTATTACTGATCGAACAAACTCCTAAAACATTACACAATGCTATTACTCATTTGTTACACACTACTCTAGTATTTTACCACCTTTCATCCCTCTTTTCCTCACCTTAAACCCCTTTTTATAGTATTAAATACTAGGTTAATTGGGTTGACCCTTTACTCTTATGGGTGAAATTAATTTAGGGTTTATGTTGGCTCTTGGCCAACTTAGTCTATGTCTTAGTGATTTTTTGTCCACAATAGTAATAGGTTAACTGGGTTGACCCTATTAGCTAAATTTTTTGGATGATTTAAGGTTAAATATACCTATATATACAAGATCATTTCATCATTATTTACCAATGAATAATATTTATTATTCCCTTGAACTTCTTTACAATCTTCTCTTCCACCATTCTACTTGAGGAGTCTTAGCTTAGGGTTTTTACTTGGAGAATCTATTCTTGCGAAGAAGTCTTGGATGCTTTGTCCTTTATTAGTGATCCTTAAAAACCATAATAATCTCTTGAAAATACCCTTTAGCTAAGGGAGATATTGGGTCTCTATAGGTTCATATTTTAGGTAAGTATTTTCCATATTTTCTCCTCTCTATAGTATATGGAAGTAGCATAAGTATTAGTTTTGAAAAATATTACTCTTCTTCTACATGTATTAGGGTCATACTCATACATAATTGAGATTATCCTATGGATTTTTATTTATTAATCCCCATATTGTGCCATAAGATTTGGTGATCACTAGATTAGATTTATTTAATTTACTTGTTATTAGTTTAGTGAATATGAAAACATAGGGCTTACTTAGGTTTATTACGTGATTATGCTTGACTAGAGGCTTTGGAACCCTCCCTAGTATTATTTATTATGATAAGAGATTCCATAATTAGGTCTAGTAGATTCACATATTGATCATGTTATTGATTATCTAATGTATGCCCAATCTAAATTAAGTATGATTTATCTTCTCCAAGTTAGGATTTATTTATAGACATGATGCATTTCTAATTGCATTCACTTGGGTTTTTCACTGTTTGAGCCACTAGGCCTATTAGTGACTAGATAACTTGGATGGATTATTTAACACACTTGAGGGATAGAACCTATCCATAAAACTTTATGTAAATGAGACATGAGTCTCTACCTTCTTCTTCCATCTATTTTCTTACTATGTCCAATATAAATTTTTACTTCTACAATAACTTCTTTAAAAAAAAGCCTATAACTCAATAATTTCTCTCTCCTCTCTCTAACCAATACCACATATAGGTACCTAAGAGAGTGTATTATAAGATATAATATATTACCTAAGCATACTCATCCATTCTAGGCACTTTTTTTATCAACATCTTCAACATTAGATTCTTATTAGGGTTCTTAAAGGGTTTAAACATGTTTCCACTCTTAACGATTGTTCATAAAGTATAACCACTATATCCAAAAAATAATTCCTAAAATTTTGAGATAGGACCCTTACCCATATACCGTGAATATAATAGGTTACCATGCAAAATTTTTACAAGCTAAAGAGAATAAGAAAATCCTTCTCAAGTTGAGAACCATTCATTCTAAGCACTTAAGAGACCTCCAAATAAATTTTCATGCCTTATCCTTCAAACTATGAACTCAAACTACATGGAAAATATTGAATCAAAATGTCTCACATTTTAAAATGATTAAATGAGCTCAAACACATTTAAATCTTATCTTGACCCTTCATTAGGCCACACTCTCTCTCATTTCTCTCTAGTATTTTATGTACAAACCACATTAGGCCTTGAAACTAACCTTCATGCCTCTTTCCATGCACTCTCCACCTTAATCATATACTTTAAAAACCACTCTCAATCTTTAAATCTTTTATACATCCTTCATTTCCCTTGAAAACATATCATTATAATTCATTAGGCTAGATAGGTTTTAGGAGTGGTTTAGATGCAAACTTGGTCTAAAGGTCCTACCCCTATATGCTTACCCTAAATCTCTCATGAGTGTTGTAATGACTCATACAAATGATTATACAGCCAAATAAAACCACTCATGCCTTTCTACACTCATCTCACCAAGCCACCATGCTCAAACCTTCTCACAAGGTATCTTCATACCATGATTAGGCTTATGTTACTTAAGCAATTAACCTTAAAGACATATACCTTAATGTATTTATCAATAATGTTAATAAGACAACAATACTCATAACCACTATAATAATCTCATTCACACTAAATACCTTTAATTATTATAATCATGTCAAAACACACACTATCAATTGGCCTTGCTTATAATAACACTCTTGTAGACCTATTTATCATCATACCTTTATAAGAACATTTAATGAAAAAACAAAAAACTTCAAGTTGACCTAAACCTTGATATCAACCTTCACATCAAAGAACAAAAAAAATTTATCAAGAATATCTCCTTATTATATCATACACATACCTCTTCATGTCATGATGATGATCGTGACTAGGCTCCTTATGCAACTTGACATCAACGGCATGTACCTTAATGCAACCATAAGGCATGATTTGACTTAAAATTATCTCTTTCCTTCAAATGTATCTTGTCACATGGATTCCTTATCATGCCAAGCTCATAATCTCATACCTCAAAAATCACTCACCATGCATCTTTAGTAGATGTACCTTAACATTAATGACATCAACCTTGACATCAATGACAATACTTTTGAACAATATATTTGCATGAATAATGGATAATGAATGTATTTTCTCCCCTTGATTAGGATTACTTCTACATTTAATTGAGTAGAGTTTTAGTTTTCATGCTTACTGTTTATATTTATCCTCTATTTGTGCCATAAGCTTTAGTGAGAACTATATTAGATTTTACTTTATTATTATTACATATTTATTAGACCTAAATAGGGTTATTATGTGGTGCTTCTTTACTAGAGGATTTAGAACCATATCTAGCCATATTATATGATAATATGTTCCTTAGGTAGGTTTAATAGATCCATATTTATCATGACCTAATTATCTAAGTATTACTAGTGTTATAGTTAGTTGATTTATCTTCTCTAGTTTAGGATTGATTTGTATATCAACTTTAGTTTCACTTGCATATATTTTGGTGAACACAAGTTGAAATAATTCTTGAGTAATTATAATTTTAAATTTTAGACTACTAGATCTATCCTATTGACTCAGTATAATAGTTTATACACATGTATTAATGCTCAGTTGATATAATTAGCTTAGTTTACATCTATGTGTGAGTTATTTGCTTATACAAATAATTGGATTAATTTTATTGGCATATTTATATACTCTTTATAGGTCATCTTCTACTTCATTGATCTAATCAACATGGTTAGGGAATCCTATTAAAGTTTTTTCAACTGAGGTGATCATATTAATCGTATTCATCTCTCTATAATCATAATTTGTATCTTAGCACACTATATCAATCCTATCAATTTAGTTTTTCATCCTATATTTCAAATTTTATAACTTTTATTTAGACTACTAGATTAATTTGTTGACATAGGTCCTTCAATTATTATAATTATTTAGTTTTATACAAACTCAATCAACTGGTTCAACTCTATTTTAACATTCTATTTGGTAGGTTTAAACCCTCATCTACACAACACAACTTTAAAATAACAATTTAGTAGCTTCAATACAATGTTAAATTGATCAATTCAACTTGTTTATAATTATTAGGTTCATTTTAACCAACTTAGTTATTTAATTTTTTATCAAATTTTATTTATATTTTTCCTAGTTTTTCACTTCTGTAAAACTATAACCTTATAGTAAACTAATTTGACTAGACAAATTCATTCTCTAACTCCTTTTTTTCCTAATAAATTGAGTCAAATTTTTTGACTATATTTCTTTGGACTATTACAATAGATAGAGTAAACTAGATTGGCTTTGTTATGTACTATTTTTATAGTAGGTTAACCCAATCGACCTAATACTATGTTAATTTTAAACAAAGGAAATTAACCCACATTGGTAGTAAGATATATATTTTTCATTTATTTGCTTACTTGATTAGAGTAGTGTACATAATATAACTAGGAAGGTTAATCTACTAGATTATTCACATTTTTCACTTCACACTCTACTAAATCACAAAATATCAAATAATAATTATAATAATTCTACTCAAGTCTATCCACTTCGATTTCATCACCAAGGTGGAAGCAAACTCAGTTTTCTAGCTAAGTATAAATATGTGGTTAATGGTATATATTGGCAAATCACTTGACACATTTATCACTATGGGATTATGAAGTGAGGGGGTATGGCTCAATACCAAGCTAACACCATCACCAATATATATCCCTTTCATCCTTAACATACTTGAAACTAGATTTATCCTACCTTTTTTTAGTTCCTTTACAAAGCCAAATGCTCTATCATATTTTAATTTATAATTAAAAACCTATAGGAATGTTTTCTTATTAGTTTATGTTTTGCATTTAAATATTGCTTCTTGTTATTTTGTAATTGTTTTTTGTACTTCAAAATTTTTAATATATAGAATTGGTATAAGGTTTATGTTGTGTGCTATAACAATATTGACCCAATCTACCTAGTTATCTATGTGTTAAAATTATTTTTCTACAAATTGATACTAGGTCATTTAGATTTTTAACATTTCAAATGTTTCCTAATTTTAGAACATAGTCAACTTAGTTGACTCAATCTTTTACATGATATTCTATTTGTTTTACCATAGAAAAAAATATACCCATTTGACTCAGTCACTTATAGGCTATTTTTTTTCTTCCCACAGGACACAATTGACCTATTTGACTCGATTTACTACTAGTTATATTTTTTACTTTATTACAAAACATGGTCAACCCATTCAACCTAATATAATAATCATTTCACCTCATTTTAAGTATGTTTTTAACTTCCCAATTTTATGATAATACCATAGATAAAAATTAAACTAACATGATGAACTTTAACAATCCTAAAAAACATAATAAGCCACCTTTTATAATAACTAACCCATATGAAAGTAACATCCATGTCATCACTAGAACTACCAACTGAAAAACTCCTCCCTATTTTATGTCACATAATCCCCTATTTATACAAATATTATAAGATGAAAATGATCTTGAATAAATGAATGGAATGATTATTTTCATCAATTAAAATACTCAACATATAGGTAAGGATCCTTCAATGATTTATAACATCATGATGGGACCTCAATTTGGAGATCATCATTCATCTTCACCTAGCTTTTCCACAAGATTTAGGGGAAGTAAATCAATGATTTAATCTAGACATTTACCATCAATAATATCTACTTCTAACATTATTACATCATCCTCCATGCCTTAATTCAATTTCATGGCACATATTTCTATTAACATGATCGACATATCTGTTAGTGGGTTTACCCCAAACATCCACACTAATACACAATTTAATTCAACACATAATGGATCTACTACAATTAGTACTTATCATGATACTACCACTTCTTAATCCACTACTACATCTCATGCTATTAGTCCATCCTAACTTTTAAACACCTCACAACACACTAATGCACCTAAATATGCTTCTATTAGTCAAAATAATGCTCAAACTAATCTACTATTACAAGCTCTAAACCAAATGGCTAATTTTGAAACCAATAATGTAAACCAAATGATGAAGATGAAAAAACACTTATTAAATCTCCAAAATCAAACTAAACATACTTAATGGGGAGCACCAAATCCCAATTCCCCCCACCTACCCATGGGGACACACATGGTAACCTTATAGCTCAACCCCCACTTATTATAAAATTATTAAACACTTAAAAATGAAACTCTTATACCTCAAATTACATACATTGACATATGGGGTATAATTCCCACTATCACTTGTAATGGATCTATGGTTCGTACCTTAAATTTATTATTTTTTAAAAACCTATGCAAATATTGGTTTAAACTTATTATAATCACTACAACCAAATTCTTAGCTAAAACTCTCTCCCAAGATGCTCTAGATTTGAATAATAAAATTAAAACACTCCATCACTAGTCTAGAGGACTTGGTCAATGCATTGGTTTAAGAATTCAAAACTAATGACCTTCTTGAAAATAGTTTATCTTATTTTATCAATTGTAAACAATAATAATATGAAATCACACAAGTTTTCATTCAAAAATAGAAAGCCTTGTCTAATAAAGTTGAGTATAATATGGAAGATGAGAACGTATTCCACTTATTCACTAACTCTCTTCATCCTAAATTATAATATTGCATTAGAAATATTTCCAAAAAATCTTTGGAAGAGGTCATTGACTAAGCTAAATGTCAATATTTACTTGTATGTCAATTTGAACCTTCACACCCTTCAATAAAAAATCACATGTAATAAATAATGGTGTTATGGATACTTATGACTCAAAAAAAAATCATCCAATCCATTGTTCCAAACACTATAATGGAGCATGACATCCACTTCCACCTAATAATAATTCTCATCCTAGTTCCTCATTGCCTCCACAACATAATATAGATGCTCACAAACCCATTTCCTTAGAAAAAAATTAAAGGCATTTTATATGACCTTCACCATGAGATCTTGACCCTACACATCCTTTGAAACATTGGTATGATCCCAATAAAGTTTTTTGAGTTCATGCAAGTTAGAGTCATTCTCATGAAACTTGTCACCAATTGAGAAAAGTTGATATGAAATTTCTCCCACAATCTAACTTTTACCAAGAATCACTTATAAATAAACATAAACAAGATTATGAAATAATTACTAAATCTCATGAAACCAAAACTAAAAATGAATATTTAAATCAAACCAATGTTCATCTAGCTATCTATAAAGATCCTCTTCCTAACCATCAAGATAACACTAACCAACCTACTCTTAACACCAATAACATTGAGACTATCATAGATCCTAAAACTAGTGGTGATAATGTGGTAAACATGAATAATATGAGGAGAGTGGTTTCTAATATTTAAAAATACCTAACCTCTAACCATCATAATTCTCTAATAATTTGCATTGTTCAATACACTTACCCATCACATCTCACTGAATTGGGGTATGTGGAACCAAAAATCACACAAGTATCACCTCTAATAATGCAAATTTAACATCATCCTCATATAATTGATATAAGCTCAACTATTTATCCAACTAGGATACCTCAATTATATATCCCTTAAACTTCACATCAACTTTATTTGATTCAAACACAAGAAACACTTAAACAACCAACTACATTAACCATGATAGATCATCCTAGTTAAACCAAACCCAAACTAAATACACCTTATCAACATAAATTTAAATACACATCTAAGCCCCCTCTAATATATTTATTACAACATTATGCACCTTTATCCAATAATTCTCTAATGTGTTATGGTGAATAAGATCCTATAGTGTAAATTTCCCATCTTCCATCCCAAATTCCTTTCTTACAACTTATGATAGATTCTCGTCATGATCATAAAATAACTAATGCAATTACTATTTAAAATTAACATCCCTCATCATCTACCCATGGGGAAGAAGTTGCATTATTAGGATCTAAAGATAACATTCTCAAAAAATGTGAAGAGAGGTCTATCCACATTGATGAAATAGTAGACACTTCTCTTTCACTCAAATTTCCTCTTCCATGATGCTTGATAAGATATTTATTCATGTAAATGACCCCCCTTTCTTCATTAGCATACAAGTAGGAGATATCTAAGGCATCTATGATTTAATCAATGAAGGATCAAGCATTTGTGTTAATTCCCTTTATTTAATTAAAACATTTGGATATTTTGAATGTAATATTAAATCTATGCAAATTGCATGTCAAGTATATGATAGAAGTAAAAATCATCCTTTAGTTTGTGTTTGTATTCTTATCACCATTCCTCCCATAATTGTTCATGTGAAATTTTTGATAATTAACTTTCCACTTTCAAATTGTATATTACTTAGTTGACCTTGGACACATTGCATGAGAATAGTCTCCTCACATACATTCCAATGTGTTAAATTTACCTATAATGGTACTATATATAAGATTTAAGGTGACACAAAACCTTAGAATTTTGAACAATTCAAAGAATGAGGTTTTTTCACAATACATACCCTTGAACCTTTACCTAGCATCCCATATCAAGAATCACAACATTTTAAATATCATTCCAGCTTTACTTGAGGTTATAATGGTAATCCTAGACTAATAGGAAACATTCCTCCTAACCTTCTAGACTCATAGGATGATTGAAAAATGAGATAATTTTAAAGTTAAAAACTTTGGATTTATTTTCTCACATCATTTCTCAATTACCTCCTTCTCTCTGACCTTACTCCCATAAAAAACCTTCATATGAAATGCTAGTTACCCTAGCTAAAACTACACATTTTATTCACCATGCTTCACCAAATCATAAAATAATTTATTCATGTATTATTGAATTAAATACACCTATAATTATGATGAATATTATCTATATGACCCATTTTTATCCATATTTGTTTAATATAAAAATGTAAAAGTGATTATATATCAATATTCCTTACTACAATTTCTTAGTTATATTTGTATATTTCCTCTCTTTTCTAGTACATGATATTAGTTTTTCTTCTAATGTTCATAGTTCAATGCATAAAACACACTAATTATACCTCCAATCACTATGGAATATCTTAGGAGTATGACTATGGATTATACTATGATAAGACCTTATCATTTTACTAAATACCATGGTCCCTCTAGTTTGCTTCCTCTTGAGATGTATTTCACTCTACTTCGACCTGATACAAAGCTAACCATGGATATAACTAAACCAGGTCCATATCCCACTCCAAATTCTTCCCTAATTGGTGATATAATTATACCATTACCTAAGCTTTATCCTTTACCAACACAATGGGTAGATGGTCCCTATTATGATATCCATAGATTTATTGATCATTAAACCAAGGATTGACATATACATTAGAAACAATATTCATCTTCCTCTACTACATTAACCAGTAGAACTTCATCATATAATAACATATGAATTTATTAATTTCATGGTACATGTAGCCATTATTATACTCATTTCAAATAGCTCAGGAAATACATTAATATAATGTGTCTAACCATAGCAAAACTTAAATATAAAACTATAGCACCTCCTAAGCTATTTCTAAAATATATTCATAAATATGGGGAAGTATATTTACTTTATAATCAATAACCTACACATCATATTGAAATATTTCAAGTACTTTAATAGCATCTTTGAGATCTTCCATGGCCTATGCTTTCACTAGTTTAGCCTCCCTCTCCAGTTCATCCATGGCCAAATGGTTTTCCTTCCCCACTACCTACATCTCCTCATATATTTCAAGACACTAGTTACATTCCTAGCATTGATTATACCACATAGGAGGTTCCTCATGAGCATCATAATTCTTATACCATACGTAATTTTTCTATAGAGCTGATATAAAAAGAAGTCTTCTCATAACTGTCTATGAAGATTGAGGAGAATCTGACCAATGTCAGAATTTAGCTACATAAGGATGTATGAAATGGATGATATTATTAGTGAGATATATTAGTATTTTTGAATACATCATGGTGTTTTGTCACATTATTACATGATTTGACCTTGATTAATGATGATTTACACGACAAATATGTTGATTTTCATTTTAATTTGGTCTTATTTATCTACATCTTTTTTATAATCTCTTATGGATGATCCTTATAATTTTTACTAACTTATATTTATGATTTATAAATTCTTTTCACATGGATTTATTTTTATATCTTGACGCTTTGATCATTGCTCGTTATATTTATTTATAACTAAGCTAGTTATTAATGTGACTTAGTTATTAAACCCACATCCCCATAGTATCATATATTTACCATATGATCAATTAACAATCATAAATATTATTGTATCATTACATAAATATCTCTTTTTATATCCATTTATTCCCCTTTATTTCCCTTTTCATATTAAGTACACATATGGTTTAGATTTGAGATCACATACTAACTTATAGGAAATCCAAATTGTTTAGTCAATCATATCTCTAGATATCTTTCTTCCTATAACCAAAATCCAAATCTTATCTATGTGTGTCACTTTTACCATTCATGTTTGTTTATCTACCAAATCCAAAAAAATTTAAAATCCAAATTATTTTAAACAAAAGGAA
>JARHVA010011439.1:0-57518 GCA_037957365.1 Torreya grandis | reverse complement strand
TTGTAGCCAAATATGAAGTCAAATGTCAAATAGCTAATAAAGTGATTTTTTATCTCCTAAATATTCAAAATATGAGTCACACCTCAAAAATATATATTTTTGAGTTATCATTCCTCAAATATATATTTTTGAGTTATCATTCCTCAAAAATATCTAAAACTAAGGTGTTAAGATTTCATGAGTGCCTTAACCCCACCCAAAGTTAGACTGGCTCAACCTAGATTAGTTTAAACACAACCCAAGTTAGAATTTAACCTAATGTACATAGGGTTAGGATTAGTTCTTTGATATATAACTATAAGTTCCCACACCATTGTACAATAATATTATATTTGTAAGATTATTTTGCTAGAATACCTTCTTGAAGCCTTTGAGAGTAGTGTTACAATGCCTAATTTATGCCAAGATTCACACCAAGCCATAAGTGACTATTGTAGAGATGTTACCACCATATAAGAGCATTAATAAAAGACTCAAATAATCATAGGTAAATAAAAAACATCCTTGTTGAAATAAGTGAGCATCAAATTTGACAAAGGAGACAATAAATTTGTATTGTCTTCATCTTTATTATGTGATCTTGATTATTGTGTTATATCCTCCCTAGTTCTTAGTCAAGAGTGTTTATTCCTAGTGTATTGTTATGATTGATGTTTTCTCATTTAGACTAATAGTGGAATAATCTACATATTGTTTACTCTTTGAACACCTAAGGTACAATATCTAATTATAAAGTTAATCCAAAATGGTAAGCACTATAAGCATGAAGCCAATCTAAACCCTTGTGAAATTCAACTTCTTAATCATATATCACAATATCACATTCCTATTGTTACTCATATTAATATTCATCCTACACATGAATTATTTAATATAAATCACTGATCTCCAATTTAATATTACGAAATTATAATGATGACAAACTTAATAAGTTAAAAAACATTTGTAATATAACTAAATTACCTCCTTATATAATGGAATGGATTCCTCCTTTTATTCCATGAGATAGGAAAACTCCTTTGATTGATGATGATACTGAAAGTCCTCCAAAATGAAATGCTAATGAATACTCTTAAAAAAATATGGATTTATTTGTAATTAATTTGGGGTAGATAAATTATTCCAAGATCATTTATTAATGTCTATCTAGCTATTTTTATGATTATGGCATATAACCCTAGGTTGATAAAGAATTGAGTAATAAATTAGGAAATAAAATACTATAATATCAATAGCCACTAATTTGCACAATAATTAACTTATTTAAATATTATATAAATATAAATGAATTAGAAAATGTACACTAACTTAGAAAATATGACTAAGATAGACAAGTGGCAAGCTAGGAAGTGGTACATGAATAGAATAGAGTGTCGTTACTAAAGAATGAGTGTCAGAAACCTCTTCAGATAATAACACATCCCTTTTTTCCAATAACTCACTATGATATTAACCCTCTATGATACAATAATGACCATGTGTAGGTGAAGTAGTGAAATTATAGGAGGACCTTCATTCTAATTTGGGAAGCCTATGCCAGTATGATTGAGACATGGATCATGGTCTGTTATGCACTTTGAATAATTTCACTATGAAACCCTAAGATTCTATGTTTTCTAGGGTTTTTATGAATATAAGTGGAATAAGAGAAGAATTAGTAAGGTAGGTTAGGTGAGACCTAAACACTCCATGTGTTGATCATTACCTACGTACCAATACCTCAAAAGGGGATCAAACTTGATGCAATTATCCTAATATAAGTGTTGGTGCTAGTGAGAGTGATGTTAACATGCCTAAGTATGAATGTTATTTTGAATGTTTTGAGTGTGAATCAAGACTAGAAACTTGAGTAAACTTTAAATTTGGGCTATTGTAGATGGATGTATGCATAATTAGGGTCAAATAGGGATTAATAACCTTAATTTTCACAACTATTTATAATATTGTTCATGAGATTTTCCATCTACTAGATAAATGAATGAGAGTGGTATTTATATAGTTTTATGATGCTTATCAAGATGAAAAATTAGTCTAGGCCAACCCTAAGATGATTCAAGGAGTATAAAGATATCCATTAGTGTAAAAGGAAGCCAAGGGTCAATAACATTTCCCTCTTTGACAATTGCACATTGCACTATAAAATAATAGGGATTCACTATTGTCTAAGTGGATATAATGTGTGAAAAAGGATTGGGGATGCCTAGGTGATGGCTCAATTCAACTCTTGGTATGTTTAGGAATAAACTATATGCACATAAAATCTAGAAAAAGGATCAAAATAGGCCTTAAGATAGGTATATGGATAAGATAAGGATAAGGTGGTCTCAAGTGACACTAATTACATTAAAATTACATTTTATATGAGTAAATTTACACCCCCAACCTTACAATATAAATGAAACAAAGCAAAATGACTAGGATAAAGGAAAGATAAAGGTACCTAGACATACCTATGAGGTGAATCCCATGAATGTGGGTTTGAGTCTATGAACTATGATCCATTAGGTGTCCTACAAATGAAACATATGTGAATTATTACTTACTTAAGAAATATAAAAAAACAAAGACAAAACTAATTAAATATATGTGAGAGAGAGTAAAGGAACAAATACACCTCACTAGGTACGTGAACTAATGAAAAAATATAATGAAATATTTTATGTGCATATATGGTAATCAAATGGTGAATAAATTGGATTTGGTTGATGGATTACCTAATCCCAATGTGTGGGTGGATCAAGAACTCAAGATAGCCTTGAATCCATCATTACCCACCCCTGTTTGATGGATTATAATACATGAATAACTTGGATTGGACTGATGACCTATCCAACCCTCTTATATAGGTGGTTCAATAACTCAACTAAGTTATTACTCTATCATTTCCTACCCTTGTGTAATATAAGAAGCTAAAAATAAAATTTCATGGTTTTATGAAGTTGTAAAATATGGTTCTAGGCTACTTAGAAATTTTGAAATGTAAAATAAATGAGGGTCCACTCAAGAAATCGAGAATGTAAAATAGCTCTAAGATACTCAATAATGCCAATCATAATAGACATAATAAGGCATTAATTTGGTGTAATACTTGTGTAAAATTAGTGAATATGGTGTTTGGAGTATACAACATGGTAAATTACATGGATTTGTCATTCTATCTGAGAGAACTCGTGCAAAAATAAACATATGTAAAATAGTGTGCCATGCACATTGACCCCAATCCTAATATCTTTGCATATGGATTATTGATTGATAAATAGTAATGTGTCTATGCATATCTAAAATTAAAATAGGAGTAATCATGTCACCCATGATTCCCCCCAATATAAGCAAACCTTTGTATTTCTATGTAAAAATTGAGTATATACTAAGCATATCTAATAATCTGTGACTAAGACTATGTAAATATGAATTATACCTATTTTACCTTTTGGATAGTTATGAAATTTTCTATTTTTAAGGTTAGAGGTCAATATCATGGTAAGTGGACTATATCAAACTACATTCTTGGCAATGTACTGTGTTATTTTATAAAAGTGTTGTCTTCAAGAAAAATTGAGATTGATCTATGTATGACTATATTTTAATGTATTTTCCTGAGTCTGAGCTCTGTAATCTATCTATGTTTGAAAACTATTTTTTGAGTGTACTAAGATGGAATTATCTCTATAACAAACCCCTGTGGATTCCCCTTATTTTTAGGGGAGTTGTTTAACCTCTACAATAACTATCCTTAAAATAAAATATATGCATCATGTGTGTTAGATTGAAGATATATGATATCTGCATGATAATGTAATATAATGAGTATACATAACATCATAATGTAAAAGAGATTGAGCACAAATTGGCATTATATGATGTGTGTTAGATCTAGCATTTGCAAGGTTATGAAGATAGATATAACAATTTAAGAATGTATATAAATAAAAACTTTGAATATAATCTTAGTAAACTACTTGGGTTTATGGGGCATGATGTTCATCAAGGCACCCAATAATGAAGGGGAGATTTATGAGGTCCCTCATGGAATCTCAAACTAGATGTGAAAGCAACAAGCAAGAGACAAGTATCATGGCCATGACACATACATGAAAGCATACATACAAATACATGAGGCATGAAAAGTAGGCCAAGGGTCCATAATACAAGGGACATGGGCACATGTCACTAAGTCTAAGAAAATTCACACATACAAGGACATGTTCAAATGTATGTATATATAAAATAGAATGAAATTTTGGATTAGGGCCACATAGAAGGTCCACATACAAAATCAAGAAACACACATAAAGACATGGTCACATTTCTAAATAATGAATGTAATGAAAGGGTAATGGAATATTCAAATGCTTGTGAGTAGATGTAGAAGCAAAGAAACACAATCAAATATAAACTAGTAAATATAGAAATGAAATCATGTAATAATCATGTGGTATGAATACACATAATATTAAATATGTATATTAGATAATTCTATAGTAGTAGTAGTTAGAAAATAATTAGTCTAGTATAGAATGATAAATATCAAGATATAATCAATGCTAAATATATGATATGGAGTATAGAAAGATATAACCTGACAAACTAAAATCTGTGTATGATTCCCCCAATGGGCTAATTGATCAATACTGAATCAATGTAGATGTGTATGTGATTTTGGTGGGAAGATGGTAGCAAGTCTAGATCTGCATATAGGATCAGATTCTCATAGTAATTTGTGAACACTCAAACAAAACAAGTGAACCATTTATGTATGATAAAACTGATTACACTAACATAGATATCATATGTAGTACCTATAAAATGGAAGGAATGCAAACATGGAAATGAATACAATCTATTTTTTTTTTTTTGAGCAAAATTTGAATGTTTTTGTATTTTTGAATAATTATATATATATATTTTTTGTATTTTTTGAGTATGTAAGATATGTACAATAAATATGAAAGAGAGATTATGTAAAATTAATATTGGAATGAAAATTAAACTATGTTCAAGGAGAGTGCTAGGGATAATAATTAGTGTACTAGTGAGGAATAGTGTTAGAAGCCCAACATGTCATTAATGGGATGCCTTTATGTAACATATGTGGTATCTTCACTATATGAATGGTCTGTAACATAATAATTTTTGTTGTTCCAAAAATCTTCTTCATTTTGATTAGAAATTTTTGGACTATTGATTAGGATATTGCCATCTAAAACTATATCCAATATAGATATAACTTGCTTTTATAACTGTTGTTGGGAAGAAATTGTATCATGTCTATAAGATGTAATCATTGCACTCTAATGTAAAAGGTAGATGTAACCTTTGCCTTTTTCAAGTGTTGAACTGATTGTTTTTTACCATGAACTTCCAAGAAATGATATTGAACAAATTTGTTTTGGTTGATAATCCATAATATTAACATTTGTGCATTACTTTCCATCTATATAAGTTATGATAGTGAAAGGATATTGATATGAGGGAGGGATTGTGTTTCCTCCTTTACATTGACCTTTAGAAATGTATCTTTTGTATGTATTTCTTACTTTGAATATTCTATTGATAGAAATTCTCATTTGAGAATTGTTTTTTGTTTATCATAATTCTGAATGTGCAACTTAAGTTCTTGTTATTTTTGTAACATTACATTTGCATCTAGATATTTTTCCTTGATAAACTATAACTGTGAATGATTTAACTTAGAACTTTCCATAAATACCAAATCTTGTTGACTATCATTATCAATTTCTAGAATAGGATTAGTGATGCCTTGAGAATGCTTGCCCAACCCTTGACCTTGATAATAAAATTATTTTAGATATTTTTTCCTAAACACACATTTATTTGAAAGTTGAGCCTCATTTTAGATAGGTGTATTTGCATATTTTACTTACTTTACCTATGTTTGTTGTACTTTTTATTACTCCAAGTTTCCTTTTGGTAACCATTGTTTCATTATTTTTTATATTTACCATTTTTGAATTTGTACATGTGCCATTATATTTTGTTTGGATGATTTTTCATTTTTTGAGTCATCCCTATCAATTAATTGTATTTTCTTTTTCAATGCTAAACATGAATCAGTGTGGTGCCCATGCATCATATGATATGCACAATAATATTTGGATCTGCTCATTAGATTTAGAGGATGTATATTGATCAATTTAGATTTAATAATTTGCCTTAGAATATTACTTGAATTTCTATTTGATATTTGATTACTTTTCAAATCACTAGTTTTAGATTCACTTTGTTATGATCTTTTATTTTGATATGTAACATTGGTTGCCATAAATTTATTAGGTAAATACGTATATACATGATTTAAAGTAGTATTCCTTGGAGGATTTTCTCTTATAATCTAATTTTCCATTACTATAATATTTTCATGTAATATCTAATTTTGATTTTACAATTTTCGAAATTAACTTGTTGATATTGATAATTTGATCCCTTAGAGTCTCATAAGTGCAAACCCTAGTTTATTCCAATTGAACATGTAAACACACACTTTGAATATGGTATGTGGTAAAGGAAGGGTTTTAAGAAGGAATAGACTAAATACATGCATTATGAATAGTAGTAAAAGATGCCTCACAATTTGGAGGAGTGATAACATGAACCCATTTAGAGGGAAAGTAGTTATCTCCCTCTTGGAGGATAGGAAGAGAAGGATATTCTTACCTATCCATGAAATATGAAAATGAAACTTGACAAAGGGATTCTAGGGTAGAACTTATTAGATATCAAAACCCTAACATAGCCACTAAAAATAATAAACAAAAGGATAAAAACCTTAATAATATCTAGGGCTAGTGTTTTTTCACTATTCAAAGTAAGTTAGGTTCACTAAATGATTTATCTTTTTTAGGATTATGAAATGTAACCCTAGGTTAATTAATAAATCAAGGAATAAAATACTAAAATATTAACAACCACTAATTTTCAAAATAATTCACTTAATTAAATATTCTATAAATAGAAACAAATTAGAAAAGGTACACTTAGCTAGAAAATATGAACAAGATAGACAAGTGACAGGATGGGTAGTGATGCAAGAATAGGGTAGAGTGTCACCAATAGAGAATAGGTGTTAGAACCCTTTTTAGATAGTAGTAAAACCTTTTTTTATAATAACACACTATACTATTAACCTTCTATGTTATGCTAATGACCATGTGTAGGTGAAGTAGTGAAGTTCTAGGCAAACCTTAATTTTATTTTAGGAAGTATGTGCTTGTATGACTGAGACCTAGATTAACATCTATTCTATGCTTTGACTAATTTCACTATGAAACCCTATAACTCCATGATTTATATGGTTTTTATGAAAACAAGTGGAATGAGAGTGGTGTTATAAGGTAGGATAGGTAATACATTGACACCCCATGTGATAATCACTACCTACATAATAATACCTCAAAATGAGTTCAAGCTTAATGTAGTTCTCGCAATCTAAGTGTTGGTGTAAGTGAGAGTGATGATAGCATGCCTGAGTATGAATACCAATTTTAATGCTTTGAGTGTGAATTAAGTTTGTAAACCTAATATTTAGGATGCTATAGATGATGTATGTAGAAATAGGGATATATAGGGATTAATAGCTTGGATTTTCACAACTATTTTTGAGCTTGTTCATGAGAATTTCCATCTACCAGATAAATGAATCAGAGTAGTATTTATATAGTGTTTTAAATCTTGTTAAGACATAAAATGAGTTGAAGTCAACCCTAATGTGTTTTTGGGAGTGGGAATATATCTATTAGAGTTAAAGGAAGATAAAGGTCAATATCACTACACCCTTTTCCAATAGCACACTATGTTATAGACCGATGGGGCCATGTTATTGTCCAGGTGGTTGTAACTCATGAAAAAGGATTATGGGTGCCTATGTGATGGATCAATATAGATCTTGGTATGTATAGGAATATGATAGATATGCATAAAATTTGGAAAAGGATCAAAAGAGGCCCTAATATATGTCTATCGATAAGTTAAGGATATGGTGGTCTCGAATGATACTCATTGCAGTAAAATGACATTTTAGATGATTAAAAATGTCTCCTCATAATTTTAGTAACATGGGTGCATCCAAAAAATATATTTCCACTAAAATTTCTCAACCAACATCTCATGCATATAACATTTACCCATTATACATTAATGATTACATCATGGCACAAAATCAATGACAAGTTTTGGATGTAATTCATTATCAAAAAATTCTTGATAAAATACATGATTTTAACTACTGTGTTCATCTAGTTAATGTATACATATAATATTTTTCACTTTATCATTTAGTAAATTTATCTCTTGCATCTACTTTTCAAACATTGATCTCCTTAAGTACACATCTTAAAGGTTTCACCAAAAAAGGGTTGGGTAAGATTATTGTGCTTCATGAAATATGTTTATATCTATGTCATGATCATACCAATGTTACTATCAGTTCATCTTCCTTATATTTGTATTGATACATATTTCCATCCCAACTCACTTAACTAAGTCAATTACTTCACTTCCTATGGCATTGTATGGGCTGATACTATTTATTTGGCACCATTTAGCTTCTTGTATAGTATCAACCAATATGATGTAGTTTTGAGACTATTTATTGACATATGTAATATATCTACCTGATTGATATGGTTCAGTGCTAATTGACATATCTTAACTATAAAAATATATTCAATATCATTGATTTAGTGCTTAGGTCTATTTTCGGGTATTTGTTAAGGTGTGGAGCCTAAAAGCTTCACATATGAGCGCATTACAAAGTTGCAGGTTTACACAGTCATCGGCGTTGGTCAGGAGTGACCGACATCAGTCAAGAGCAGTTGAAGAAATGCCAACGTCAGCAGAGGATCAGCCGATGATGGTCACAGGCAAACAGGCAGGAACCGGTGTCGGTTACCTGTGTGTTTAGAATGCTATTTCTGAGGATAGAACCGAGTGTTTACATGATGAGTTTAAGTCTTAGTCTTAAGTTCACATTTTTATTATTAGTAAGATTGTTTTTAGAGCCCTTGTTCAAGAGGATTAACTGTTGGTTGTAAGTGCATGCTCAAGTTTCCTAATTCTATATGTAGGAAAGATCTTCTTAGCTTATTTGATTGTATGAGTAGAACATTGTGAATGTTTGAAGGACTGTATAGAGTTGTATCAATCCAGGTTGTTAGAATTGATTGTACTTGAGAGAGAGAGAGAGCTCTTGAGGAATAGAGATCTAGAGAGAGATCTTGTGCATCTGAGAGAGGTGTGGAAGAAAGAAGTTTCTTCAATTGTATTCCTTTTGTAAAGAGTTTAATACAAGTTTTTCAGGGTGGTTTCTTGTATCTCTTGTTCTGTGTTATTTATCATTCTAGTTACTTATCTATCTGATTTATTTTTGCATTTATTGCTTTCACAAGTGTAATCATTGTTGGTTGATCCCCAACAAGTGGTATCAGAGCTCAGGTTCACTAACAAGTGGTTCAGATCTGTGTAGTGTGTATTGATTATAGGTTGCTCACAGGGGTTTCTATAGGGATTTCTGTTTGAGTGGGAGAAGCAATGGCAGAAGAAAGTAAATTGAGAATGGAGAAGTTTAATGGCAAGAACTATCAACATTGGAGAATGCAGATAGAGGACTATCTGTATCAGAAAGATCTTTACTTACCGTTAGGTGGGATTGCAAAGAAGCCCAAGGACATGGAGGATGAAGAATGGGAAGTTCTTGATAGAAAGGCTCAGGGGTCTATAAGACTGAGTCTGGCATCCACTGTGATATCTAATTTATCACAAGCAAAAAAAATGGTAGAGTTAATGACTACTTTAGCAAATTTGTATGAAAAACCCTCAGCTTCTAATAAGGTATATCTTATGAAGCAGTTATTTAATTTGCATATGCAAGAAGGTGGATCTGTATCTAATCAATTGAATGATTTCCATGGAATTGTTAATCAATTAAGTTCAGTTAATATTGTATTTGATGATGCAATAAAAGCTCTTTTAATATTATGTTCTTTGCCTAAAAGCTGGCATGGCTTGGTAATGGTAGTTTCTAATACTGCTTCTGCTTCGAATATTTTAAAAGTAGAGGATGTTGTTAGTGTTATCTTGAATGAGGAAATTTGTAGGAAAAGCACAGAGGAAACATCAGGTAATGCTTTAAATCTCAAGAGTAGGGGAAGGCAAAAAGAGAAGAGCAAGAGGAGATCAAGATCTAAGTCTAAGGGGAGAGGTAGATCCAAATCCAGAAATGGCAGGAGGCCACAATGCTGGAATTGTGGAAAGATGGGGCACATAAGCAGAGATTACTGGTCAAAGCCTAAGGAAGACAATCAACACGAAGGAAAGGAAGAGGCAAAGGTTGCAGGTATTGCACAAGATGCTTTAATTTTCTCTTTGCATAATAATATAGAATCTTGGGTATTAGATTCTGGTGCATCTTTCCATGCTACCCCTAACAGAGAATATTTTAGTGACTATATCCATGGAGATTTTGGAATAGTGTACTTAGGGGATGATGAGCCTTGTAAGATTATTGGCAAAGGTAAAGTGCAGATGAAGATGTAGAATGGAAACACATGGGTGTTGAGAGATGTGATGCATGTTCCTAGCTTGAAGAGAAATTTGATTTCTGCAGGAAAGTTAGGGGATGAGGGTTGTACAGTAACTCTCACAGCAAAATCTTGGAAGGTGACCAAGGGTGCACTTGTTATGGCCAGAGGTAAGAGAGTAGGTACTCTCTATTTATGTAATTGTGTTACTGATATTTCTCCTTCTATATTATCTACTTCAGATGTGGATGCTAAATTGTGGCACTCAAGGCTTGGCCACATGAGTGAGAAGGGGATGTCAATTCTTAAGTCTAAAGGTAAGCTTTCAGATTTGAAAAGTATGGATCTAGAATTTTTTGAGCATTGTGTATTTGGAAAATAGAAAAGGGTTAGTTTTCTCAAGACTGGGTCTACTAAGAAAAGGCATAAGTTGCAGCTTGTTCACACAGACGTGTGGGGACCAGCTCAGGTAGCCTCTATTGGAGGATCACAATACTATGTTACGTTCATAGATGATGCTACAAGAAAGGTATGGATCTACTATATTAAGAAGAAATCTGATGTTTTTGAGACTTTTAAGATTTGGAAAGCTATGGTTGAGCATGAAATAGGCAGAAGATTGAAGTGCTTGAGATCTGACAATGGCGGTGAGTTCTGCAGTCTTAAGTTCAACTGGTATTGTTATACACATGGAATCCATAGGCAAAGGATGGTTCCAAGGACACCTCAGCAGAATGGAATTGCTGAAAGGATAAATAGAACAATCATGGAGTGTGCAAGGTGTATGAGATTGCATGCTGGGTTTCCCTTAGAGTTTTGGGCAGAAGCTGTTGACACCACAGTGTACCTGATTAATAGAGGACCCTCTACAGATCTGGATGGTGGAATTCCAAAAGAGGCATGGACAAGTAAAAAGGTAGATCTCTCATATCTCAAAGTTTTTGGTTGTGAAGCCTTTGTGCACGTAGATAAGGAAAATAGAAAGAAGCTTGATGCTAAGTCTATGAGGTGCACATTTATTGGCTATGGCTCAGATGATTTTGGTTTCAGATTTTGGAATCTAGGAACTAACAAGGTAATTAGGATCCATGATGTTGTTTTTAATGAAAAAGTGATGTATAGTGATTAGATGAGGAAGTTGAATCAATCTGGGCAGAGTAATGAAGAATTGGACAAGGTGACGGCCCAAAATGAGCTCGCAGGAAAAAGAAATAATCACTTACAGGAAAACACAAAGACCGACGTCGGCAGGGTAGGAACCGACGTCGGCAGTATAGAAACTGATGTTGGTCATACAGAGACCGATGTCGACAGAATAGGCACCGACATCAGCAAGGAAGAATCGGCGTCAGCCAGTAACTGGTCTACAGGTGGCCGAGGTCGATCACTATCAGAGAATTTGGGTGGACAGCGTGTTGTGAACGAGTCCCAGATGCCCATCAGGAGGTTAGAAAGGGTAAGTAAGCCTCCAATTAGATATTTTCCTTCTTTATACTATTTATTACTAACTGATGGTGGAGAACCAGAGAGTTTTGAAGAAGATTTACAGGTGGAGTCCAAGAGTCAGTGGGAGCGTGGCATGGTTGAGGAGATGGAGTCCTTGAGAGAGAACCAAACATGGGATTTGGTTGAGTTGCCAGCTGGTAAGAGGACACTGAAGAACAGATGGACCTATAGGTTGAAGGAAGGTGAGAATGGACAGATGAGATATAAGGCCAGGTTGGTAGTGAAAGGATTTACACAAAAGCCAGGTATTGATTTTGGTGAGATTTTTTCTCCTGTTGTTAAAATGACTTCTATACGGGTTGTATTGTCTTTGGTTGCTATTGAGGATTTGCATCTTGAGCAGCTAGATGTTAAGACAATGTTTCTTCATGGAGATTTAGATGAGGAAATATACATGGAACAGCTAGAAGGATTTGAGGTCAAGGGTAAGGAGAAGTTGGTGTGCAGATTGAAGAAAAGCTTGTATGGCCTCAAACAAGCTCTTAGACAGTGGTATTTGAAATTTGACAGGTTTATGACTGAGCATGGCTATAGTAGGTGTCAATCTGACCATTGCGTATATTTCAAGAGATTTGATAATGGTAGATATATTATTCTATTGTTGTATGTAGATGATATGCTGGTTGCAGGATCACACATGCAGGATATCTCTGAGCTTAAGGTGAAATTAGCTCAAATGTTTGCTATGAAGGATTTGGGAGCAGCAAAGAAAATCCTTGGCATGAGCATTAAGAGAGACAAAAAAAATCACAGGTTGATATTGTCTCAAGAGGATTATGTGGACAAGGTGTTGAAATGGTTCAATATGCAGGATGCTAAACCGGTAAGCACACCTTTGGCTGGACATTTTAAGTTGAGTAAAGAACAATGTCCTAATTCACATGATGAGGTAGAGTACATGAGTAAGGTTCCATATTCTTTTGTAGTAGGGAGTTTGATGTATGCAATGGTGTGTACTAGACTGGATATTACCCAAGTAGTGGGAGTTGTAAGTAAGTATATGGCCAATCCAAGAAAGGAACACTGAAAAGCAGTTCAGTGGATCCTTAGATATCTGAGAGGAACCAGCAGTAGGCACTTGTGCTATGGAGGTTCAGATACTTCTCTACATGGTTATGTAGATTCAGATATGGCAGGTGATTTGGATGGCAAAAGGAGCACCACAGGTTATGTTTTTACTGTAGGTGGAACGGCAATTAGCTAGATATCAAAGTTGCAGAAGGTTGTTGCCTTGTCAACTACAGAAGCAGAGTATATTACAGCCACAGAAGCTAGCAAAGAGATGATATGGATGACACAGTTCATGGAAGAGCTTGGAAGGGAGCATGGAAGTTGCAGATTGTATAGTGACAGTCAGAGTGCAATCCATTTGGCTAAGAATTCAGCCTTTCACTCAAGAACCAAGCACATACAACTAAGGTACCACTTCATACGACAGGTATTGGAAGATGGTGAGTTGAAGCTGGAGAAGATCCATACAGATAGGAATCCTACTGATATGTTAACCAAGCTGGTTACAAAGGAGAAGTTGAATCTTCATTCAACTTCTGTTGGTCTTCATGATTGAGTTGAAGATGGAGGAGCTAGAAGATGTTGTTGTATAGGTACTGGTGCAGCTGTTTATCTCCAAGTGGGAGATTGTTAAGGTGTGGAGCCTAAAAGCTTCACATATGAGCACATTACAAAGTTTCATGTTTACACAGTCACCGGCATCGGTCAGGAGCGACCGACGTCAGTCAAGAGTAGTTGAAGAAATGCTGGCGTTGGCAGAGGATCGGCCGATGAAGGTCACAGGCAAACAGGCAGGAACCAGCGTCAGTTACCTGTGCGTCTAGAATGCTATTTCCGAGGATAGAACCAAGTGTTTGCATGATGAGTTTAAGTCTTAGTCTTAAGTTCGCATTTCTATTATTAGCAAGATTATTTTTAGAGCCCTTGTTCAAGAGGCTTAACTATTGGTTGTAAGTGCATGCTCAAGTTTCCTAATTCTATATGTAGGAAATATCTTCTTAGCTTATTTGATTGTATGAGTAGAACATTGTGAATGTTTGAAGGATAGTACAGAGTTGTATCAATCCAGATTGTTGGAATTGATTGTACTTGAGAGAGAGAGCTCTTGAGGAATAGAGATCTAGAGAGAGATCTTGTGCATCTGAGAGAGGTGTGGAAGAAAGAAGTTTCTTCAATTGTATTCCTTTTGTAAAGAGTTTAATACAAGTTTTTCAGGGTGGTTTCTTGTATCTCTTGTTCTGTGCTATTTATCATTCTAGTTACTTATCTATCTGATTTATTTCTGCATTTATTGCTTTCACAAGTGTAATTATTGTTGGTTGATCCCCAACATCATGTTCATACCAATGTTACTATCAGTTCATCTTCCTTATATTTGTATTGATACATATTTCCATCCTAACTCACTTAACTAAGTCAATTACTTCACTTCCTATGGCATTGTATGGGCTGATACTATTTATTTAGCACCATTTAGCTTCTTGTATAGTATCAACCAATATGATGTAGTTTTGAGACTATTTATTGACATATGTAATATATCTACCTGATTGATATGGTTCAGTGCTAATTGACATATCTTAACTATAAAAATCTATTCAATATCATTGATTTAGTGCTTAGGTCTATTTTTGGGTATTTTAAGACTATATATACAAGTCATATTTCATTTCAATTATCATATATACTCTATTTTATATACTTTCATTCTCACTTCTATCCTAAGTCACATTTAGAAGAGATTTATGTAGGATATTGTATTGAAGTAAGCTTATATTTTTGAAGTCTTGGATATTCAATATGAGGAGTCATTAAGATTATTATTAGGTCTTATACCAACCATTTTAAGTCTTCACAACCAAAATAATCACTTGAAAATCACCATAATTAGGGGGAGATTAAGGCTAGATGGGTACATTCCAAGGTAAGTATTTATAACTATATACTCTTTAATTTATTTGTTTAGTAGATATATGTTGCTTTTTTCTTAGTGAATGAATATGTGTGTATCATTGCCTAGGTTCTCTCTACACTTATACTAGTGTGATCATAAGATTTATTATAATTTCCATATTCCATTTTAGGTTGCCTAGACCTCCACTTTTAAACTATGGCACATTACCCTTCTTAACCATTATAAACCTTCCCATTTATTTTATTTCATGTGATTACATTATTAGTTATAATAGATTACTTATATAGAGGGTCAATTAGAGATATCACATTTTTCATATACTTAAAGGATTTGTACCCCTTTCCTTTGGCATTAGAAATGTAGGTACCCATATTTATAGATCTAAAAATGCATGGGTAATTAATTGAACATTAGGTATCATAGAATATATTTAATTAACCTTATATGAGTCTATATCTCTTGAGATAGATGGTTGTATGCTAGTCATAACCCATGCTTATATTTTAGTGAGTATGCCATGAAACTTATTCAACCTTTGGTTAGATCAAATTCATATACTCTACCTTTTATAAAATTATTTTATCCAACCTAATACAATATATTTTATATATGACTACATCAACTTGGCCAATATACTGTATTTTTTAGGCTCAATGACCAAATGTATCATCCAGCTTGATACCACAAGTTTCCTATAGCCAATATTTTAATCATTTTTTTATGACCACCATTGAAGTTAAATATTCATGGTGAAATTATATTATACCTTTTATCATGGTTGATGATCCCAATGATAATTTTTAGACTTATGATGATACATATAGTGCAATATATATTATCCATATGGTCCTCCCCTTCCTAACTATGATTCTAATGATCCTTGCAATCATATTTCAATTCATGAAGATCCATATAATAATCCTAATGACATCCCTTTTTAAACTTATATAATTAACAAATATGACCATGATGATGTTCCTATTTATGACCTTGATGAACCTTATTACAAGGGAGAAGGCCCCAATGTTCCACCCTATGATCTTGATGATACTTACAATTATAGTTATGAGGATCCTAGTTGTCCCACCTTCACTAATTCCCACATGGTTAAAAATAAAATATCATGATTCTCCCATCTATGATGATGAATCTATTAAATGTGAGTACCCTAACATGATAGTATATATTCCCATTGATGATAATTATGACATGGATGAAAATCCCTCTTATTATTTTCATATGTTTACCAAAAATCTAGCAATGATTAACATGGTTTCCTTGATGTCTATCTGCCCTATACCCCTCCCCTAAATGGCCTTTTGAGGATGAGTCATGAATCCTCAACTCATATTCAACCTATATGTACCAATTTATCATTTTATAAATAAGACCTAATTCAAATGTCTACCAACATCTAAATTATAGGTGATTCTGATCCTCAAGTTTATATGAATCTCCATAGCTATCATACTTCATATTATTTACCAAATTCAATTCTAGTAAACTACATTGGCCATCCTAATACCATTTAGTTTTAACCACATTTATTAAAATGCATCAATCATGACCTAGAATGTGTTGATAGAAATATTTTACATTCAAACAACTACATTAGCCATGAATCAAAAGGTGCCAATATAGTTATTTTAAATTTAAACAACTACATCATCAACCATGTCATAGAATGTGCCAATATAGTTCTTTCATATATATTCAAATACATCATCCATTACCCAAAATGTCTTAATAGAATTCAATATATTTTACCATACTACATTAACTAGGTTAATATGGTCCATTTCAGTCATATCTCACCTAACTATTTTGCTTCATCATACTATATCAATATGTATGATATAATAAATTTTACTTCACTAAACTAAATTAACCTGATTGATATATTATTTTCTAGTAATGTCAACCAAATTGATATAATTTATTATATCTCATTAGATTTTATCAAAATAGATGATATATTCCATTTTAATCATCTTTTAATAGACTATATTTACCTAGCTGATACATTTAAAATTAGTTCTAGTTTTCCAAACTATATCAGCCTAGCTAATACCATATAATATAATTTTTAATCAGATCCCAATGATCATCATATTTATTTAGATGACACATTCCATACTAAAAATTATATTTGCATAGATTTTGACATTATTTATAGGCCTACCAATCTTGAGGTTATCTCCAAGCTACATATATCCCACAAGTTGGGGTATCTTGTGATTTTCATGCTTTTTTTACACATATTAGGGCACCTTGTGTTGCCCATATATTAACCTTTGGGACATATTGTGATGCACATCCTTGATTTATACATGATTTTGGGGAATATTATGATGTCAATCCTTATTTTATTAGCTTTTTAATCCCTAATGTTTACCATGAGGTAGAAATAAAGAACCTTTTACATATTACAAAACAAAATCAGCTTCAAGAAACTTTCCATGACACATACATCTACATTTCATATGCTTTTTGTTGATACAATAGTTATCATATATTTTTATTTTTATTTTGTCTCATGTTTTTTTTATTTTATAAAATTTAAATACTTCCACCTCTTTTGTGATGATTTTTATTAAACTATTGTTTCTATTTTGGTTTCTTAATATTTTTTATTTCAGGATTTTATTTCCTTAGTGGATCTTAGGTATCACCTTTATGTTTTATATAATTTACTTACACTATTGATTCCTTTTTAGTTATATTATATCTTTAATTTCATCCTTTATTTCCTTAGTGAATATTAGGTATGACCTTCAATTTTTATATCATTTTATTTTCAGCCTTAATTTCTCTTATAGAGATTAGGTAACACTTTAAGGTTTTCTTATTATCACATTTATCACATTTTTCTCATTATTTCCTTAGTCTCCTTGTAATTCATTAGACCCTAATTAATTTCCCCTAGGATGATTATGAATTTCATTAGTTTTTATGATAGATCCCTTGTAGGTTAGTAAACTTTCCTTAGTGACATAGAATCATCCCTTATGAAACACCATTTTCCCTCCTTGTGATTAGATACAAGCATATTCATCATTGTATCACCTTTATTACATGGAAAAATATTCCATGATCCCCATATTTCCATTATTGAATTTTAACTTGAGGCACATGTAGGGAAGTTTTGGCATTACACACTTACTTGTGGGTAAGCCCAAAAGTGTTTAGACACCATGGTCTTTAGGTTATTATCTATAGTTTCTAGCCATAAGCTCTCTTGTGTTAATTTCATAACCCATTAAAATTGACCCATAAAAAAATTGGTCATTAAGGGTTATAATATCATTCCAACCATAATTACTCATCTATATAAGATGTAGTTAGACTCACTAACCCAAGAGTAAAGTTATTTACATAGAATCCAAAAATTTATTTGAGGAGCAAGAATGTAATATTTATGAGACCTTATCAATTTTAATCAAACATAGAGATGAAGGGAGTTCCCCTAAATCACTCCATGAACAAATTATCCCAAATAAATCAAATTAGATAGCCAAGCTCTTATGAAGAGTATCTCAAATGAAAAGATATTTGAACTCCATGTTAAATTCATCTTAAAGAATTGAAAATATAGGTTTAGATTATCCCATGTCTAAAGTTTAATCATTTAGGTTAAAAATCCCAAACAAAGATCAAGTAAAAAAAAATCCATTTATTTAAGCTAAAGACATTCAATCCCAACAATAATCTTTGAGATTATATGTTTAGTTCTTGAGATAACCTCTCCATTTCAATGAAGTTTTTTACCTTTCCATAAAATGATTGAAACTAAGGATTAATATGTTGGTGATAGGTCATCTTAACTTACCATAAAAAAATAATATTAAAAGGCAAAATATTATAATATACGTAGTCGGTGAAAACTTAGATTATCCTTATTGTTATCAAATTTATAGTATAATAATATACTTATTAACATATTCATAAACATTACTTACCATGTCTAATAAGGTTCATTACTTAAAATTATTTTTAATGTTTTTAATTTAATAACCAATGATTACTTCATTTATTTTAAGTATTCATAATAATACATAATCACAATAGGGTTACTTTCATAAGTTTCACATGATCAAATAAATGGATTAAAAGTTCATACCGACATACTCTCTTGAGCAATAAAAATCATATAATTCTTAAAATTTATTACTTAATCTTAAGAAAGATAATAAAATAGATAAGGATATTTTTGAAATGTATTTAAAGAAAGACATAGTTCTAAATAAAACAAAATTATTCCTACTCAATTTATTCTATTAAGACTTTAAACATCATCATTGTTGATAATATAAACTACTCATAAGTTAGGATATAACCCTTAAATATATCTTAGCTTACAATAAGGTTTGATATACTTGTAGACAAATCATTATTGGTGCTAGTCACAGATAGCCATAGCATTCATCTAATTGGAATAAAAACATGAATTAATTTTAATTTATAACTAGTCATCCTTTTTATTGACTAATAATTGAATATGATATAATAAATAAATATTATTCCTCAAGATATTAGTTTTTTAAATGTGACCATTAATATAATAATCTTTTAGTGGTTCAATATCATAGTTATAACTTAGTTAAATTATTAAATTACTCACTAGTCCTACTAATCCTAGACTTTGTTGAGTTAATAATACAAATTCAACTTTGGTTGTTCTAGCCAATACAAGGATAAAGTTAACATGTCCAAAAGAAATAAAAAAATACCTAAATTTCAAATGAAATAATAATACAAACATTATATAACTCTAGCACCAAGAAAACATTACACACTCAACCTCTTTATAAGAATAATCCATTACCTAGTTTCATAGCTACTTCTTTTAAGTCCCAAAATAAGTAGTTTCATTCAAATTTAATTACTTTATTATTCCTTGATCATCTATACTACTAAATAAGTGATTAAAATAAAAATATTTAACACTTTATAAATCATACAAATGAAAATGTTCATCTAATCAATTAATCTTAGTTTTAATCTGAACAGGGAATTCACATAGTGGTAGTAATTCAAGAGTATAATGAGACCATTGATAAATCCTTTACCATTTCTAATATACTAAGTTAAGAGTGATAATGATCTATGTTATACATATGTACATGACTTACATAATTATTACATTACTATCAAAATTCTAAATATCTTTGTATGGTAAGTACCTTTACTAATTGTAAGCACACAAGCATGAGTTAGTTTTATTGTTAGTATGAAATTGAAATAAAATACATAAAACCTAAAGCCCAATACTATGTCCTTGGATTTGGAAAGGACAAGAAAGAGATAAAAAATATATAAAGAAGATAAAACAATAGGATTTCACCTTCCTCTTTACATTTCTCTAGCTTTTTGAAATACAAGTTTGTTTGACCCAGATGTAGAGTTTGGAGTAATAGTTAATCTCATGAAGTCATTCCTAAAATGATTCCCCTTGAACTATGCATATTTTTTTAATAAATAAATGAATAAATGGAGTTTTTATTAGATTTTGGTAGAGTTAATTTTCACAAAGAATCTTGATAAGAATAGAAGGTGACCCCTCTATTATAGATTTTATAGAATGATTTTGACCTTTTGAAGATAATTTAGATGAGTAGTTTAGGTTTAGTTCAATTTAGGTGATAAATGCAATAAATATTTGGGATAGAGTTTACATTAATTTATCATGGGTTGTATTTATGATATTTTCTTGCTTTGTGTTTAGATTTTCCAAAATTTGGCAACTTGGCATATGATGTCATTACGAGGATATTTATTGAATTTGTATAGTTAGGAATTTAGTGAATTCACATGGATTTTTATTTATCCATCTAATTTATTTTTTTAAGCACTCATTTTAGATCACATTTTGTGTCTATAATGGACTGCAAATTGATTTCTACAAAATGATGCAAATTAAGCCTAGAAATCATTAAAGTAACCAAATTCATTTGTGCATGGGATATAACTTCCCACAATGATGTCAAGGCATCCTTATTTAGGGTATTACACTATATGAAACAATAAACCATATTAGATTCAACCCAATTCAAATTGTGACCTAAAAAATTAACAAATTAACATTTCAATATATTAATGCAAAACACTAAAGTAATTCCAAAATGCTAAAAACCCTAAATATGATTAATTCAAAATCATCTTCAATTAAATTCTAAAGTAAAAATTCCAGGTTCAATTAGGGAATTACATTTTATAAAAAAATTTAACAATAAAGATGACGTCAAAGTCAAAAGAATTAATATTATCTTTTATAAATGCCTAAAATTCAAACAAAGGTGAGTCACACATCATAAATATCCTATATGAGTTATCAAGCCTCATAAATATATTATGAGTTGTCAATAATTCTTAATTGCTTTGACCTAACTTGAGGTTAATATAAAATTTACCAAGGTTAAAGCTAAACCTAATTGCACCTGGGTTAGAGTTAGTTTTAGAACCTATAAATACAAGTGTCATTGCCCCTATCTAAATAATCTCTCAAGATAATTTTATAATATTAAATTAATAATAAAATTCCTCACCAAGCCAAGCCAAGCCAAGCCTCAAGTGGCCTTAGAGAAGTTCTACCCAAATGACAATTGCATTGATTAAGGTTTCTATTGCCTATAATCCAAGAATGAACATCATGTATACCAATGATTAAGCACTAGTTTGACAAGGGAGGTATCATAGTTTTGTGTTTTATCTTATACTTGTAATTTTATTCATTATGTTAAGCTTACCCAAGTACTTAGGCAATATTATTTTATTTTCTTTTATATTTTTTTATTTGAATTAAATTTTGATTTCACTAATAAGAAACCAAAAAAATTTAGCTCTTTAGATTATTAACAATACATAATGGCATTCTTGGTGGGACCATGAACCATGCATTGACCAAATGATTCACATGAAAATTTTAAAATCCCTAAAAAGATCACTCACAACTTGAATTTTTTAGTGTTATGACTTAATTTCCACTCATTTTAATTAACTGTTAACCAATGACTTTGACCTATTAAATGATGACTTCACCTATTTTTGTCATCTATTTTTTTATTATTTATTTTTTATGAAATGGTAACTTCATACCTAATTTTTAATGACTTCACATAAAATAATGAATTAAACATATTGAGTGAAATCAATGACATCAACCTACTAGATCATCCTCTATGAAAATGATAACTTCAATGAGAGAAAATGATGAATTTGATCCTGCATTTTGATGACTTTGCTAGGTAACTTTTCTCATGAATTTGGTGACTTCTCTCTATTTTTAGACATAAACAATGACTTTGACTAACCTATTTAGTGACTACATGTTTGATAAATGATGATTTTACCATATACTATTTTCTATATGTTTTGGTTCCATAGGCCAACAACCATGTTTGGAAAATATTGATTTCACTCTGTTTATAAATATACAACTTTGATTTTTGTCTTTCAAGGTTACAAATGAAAACAACAAAGATAATGGGCTAAATTTCACTTCACATCTTGTTTAGTGATCTGAAAAGAAAAACAACCTTATATTAGTGCTCCTACGAGCTTTTATTTTTGTTTGTTCATTCTTACAAAGGTAATTAGTTTCCATTTCTAAGATTAATTTCTTTTTTTTTCAAAATAAACTTCATGTGTATGTCATCCCCTCATCCCCTTTAGGGAATTTAGGTGATCAAAAGAACCTTGTTTATTACTTTATTTAGTTAAGTCTAAAAAGGAAGAAAAGTAGTATATGCTCTACCCAAGCTCTAAGTGACCTGGGTGACCCATAAACAGCCCTAAAGTTATTACAGTATTTTATTTTTTTCACATTGGTTTGTGGGTGGGAGTTCATAGCCTCCTCAAAAGATATTTAGAAGAGTGTTAACATGGGATTTCATCTCCCAGTATAGTTCCAACCCCACTCCATGGTGGGGTATATAAAATGGGTACATGATACTAGAATTGAACATTGGATAATAGGTTAACATGAAAATTCTAAGGAAAACCTAGATTAGTTCATGTAAAAAATTTAAATTCATTAAGAAGTACATGACTGAAGTCATTGTGTAAAGGAATAGACCTTTGCATAACAAGTTAAAAGGTTTGAATCTAATTGATGTGATGAAACCTTATGTTATCCACACTTGGGACCATTTAAATCATTTCAAAAATTGTAGATTTTAGTAAACCACACTTTGTCATAAAAAAACTTACCAAATGTTGAGTGCTTAGACACTCCAAGTTCCTTTCCATGTACCAATTCTTGGGAGATATAGGGGGGATTAAAAGAACCTACCTAAATGTGCTATTTAATTTTTGGATTAACACTTAATTCATTTAATATTGGTATATTGGTGTAAACTTTGGTGAAAGCTATGGACACCTTATCAGTTTTAGGGTAGGATGTGCACTTAAGTGCTTTTTCTATTTCTTTAACTAGCATATATTTTTTGGGTCTAAAATTGTTTATGTTCTAAAGTCAAAATGAGTTAAAACCTTAAAAATAAGACACATGTTTACATACCACTTTAAACCAAGAGGTTTTACACTACCTAAATCATTCAAAGCTTTTGTCTTAGCTTGAGATTTTAAAAACCACTTTTGTACCACTTATTGAAAGGAGCATTTTCACATTGCTAATTTTATTCCAAAACGCTTGCCTTGTTTGAAACCAAGTCTAAAATTCATTTATGTGCCTTTTTGTTCCAATAGTGTTGTTATGATACCATTTTTAGTCTAGGTCATTATTTATTTAAAAATCCAAGTCTTTCAAAATCTCATTCAAAATATATCTTTTACAGTTTAGATATAAAACAATTAGTTTATGTTTGAGTCTTTTTTATAACTTGGGCTTGAGTGGTTCACCTTTATATTTTTATATTGTGAAACTTGGATGGATTTTTAGTTTGATTTTTAAAGAAATTTACCTAGAGACCAAGTTTTCCATTTTTTTCAAATAAAGATTTTTTAAAATTGAGAGTTTTTCAAATTCACATGCCTAGCCTAAATTATGTGCCAAGACCTATTTTGTGTGCCTAGATCGAGTTTGTTTTCAAAATGCCTATCTTAAGTTTTTTTTATGTCAAGAAATATTTCATGTGCCTAGATAGAATCTATTCTCAAATAATTAGCCCAAGTTTATCTGTGTCAATACCTATTCCATGTGCTTAGACTAGGTTTGTTTTCATATTCTTAGACCAAGTTTATTTCCATGTCCAAATTGACCACATTCAAAGATAGACCTTTTACAAACATCAAGTTTTCCATCTAACTTGTACCTCATGCCAAATTAGGGTTTATTTTCAAAACCACACTAAATCCAATCAAGGTCATTTTTGACCACTTTTAGACCATGCTAGTCAAGAAAATCTAACCTAGACCTATACCAAATTCATTTCATAACCAAAAAAAAGTTTAACACCATTTTTATAGACCAAGATTACCCTCCTTGGGATAATTCCCAAACCTCACCATGCCAATTATCATATACCAATACCACCCTTATTTAGGTCAATTAAAGTACCAAGTTCATCTTTTTGAGGTTAATTTATCTTATAATGGTACTTGATCCCATACTTATGATGGTAGTATTCATTTGGCCTATGTTAACAATCAAGTTCCAAAATGCCCAAAGATTACCATTCTAAGACCTCCTCCTTTGGCCTGAATTAGTAAGCAATCTCCATAGTGCCAAAGGATTACCATTATAGGCCCACATTCTTTTCCCTATGTTAATAACCAAGCTCCATAACTCTAATTCATTACCATTTTAGACACTCTTCCTTTGCCCTACATTAACAACCAAGCTCTATAGTGCCTAAGGATTAGCATTCCTAATCCTCCTCCTTTAGCTTCCATTAACAACCAAGATCCATAGTTCCCAAGGATTACCATCCAAGGCCCTTCAAAATTTGGTAGCTCATTATCTATACAAGGTTATGAAATCACAATTAGATGTATTATAGTTACCAACCTAGACCCATAACCAGTCTTTATTGATCCCATCCTTGATGAGCCTCTTTTTAAAGAGCCCATTATTGAATCATAAGACATTACTCATACATTAAAAAACTTCTCCCACTTTAGAAAATCTAATTTGGTCTTCGATCCATAATAGATCCAATCATTAACTCTTCAAGAGGCATATTTTAAAGACCAAAATATGTCCAAATTTGAGATTTTTAAATGAAGTGTAAGCTAGGTCCTAGAGAACCAATCAATCCATGATGTTTTTATTAAAATATTTATTTATGATGAGTTGACCTATGATAAATCACACTATGACCATTACCCTATATTTGAGGAGCCTCACTTTGACAAGCTAAACTCTGTGGAGTTGCCTGTTAACCATTTTCATTTTTTTGAGGAGTATCACTTTGACAAGCCAATATTTATTGAGTCACCCTTTAACCATTCCATTATTTTTGAGGAGCCTCACTTCGACAAGCTAGTCTATGTGGAGTTGCCTATTGACCATTTCCCTTTTGTTGAGAAGCCTCACTTTGATAATCCATTCTTTATGGAGTCATTTTTAGTTGAGCCTATTTCTAAAGAACCCATTGTCCAATCATAGGGCATTACTCATCTAATACCTAAAATTCAACATAACATATTTTATACCACACAAGAATAAGAATCAACATTAAATTTAGGTTATATATCATTAGAAGCATAATCAACATCAGTATCAATAATGGATTCAAATTCTCTTAAGTCAGACTTAACTTCAAAATCATAATACATTCATAGATATTACAACACTGGCTACGTACACCTTAAAGATTAGTTTTAATATATTTGTGATCCTTCAATAATTTTTTAGGATGATTACTTCAAAATCAACACAAATTATACTAGTATATTTTATGAGGATTGTGCTACATCTTAGCATTCCATTACTATTCCACTTTACATTAACACCAACCAACCTAGCCATATATTGACATTCCACTTCCCACAAGTTTTAGTTAATATATATAGAATCAAACATTATTGAAATAAATCCATGGTGACATATCAATTTAAAAATATCAAGGGGACCAAGACCACATTCATGTAGAATAATAATAATCTCCTAGTGAAACCTTTTTGGAGGTGTTAGGGGGAAATCAAAGTCCAAACTCAACATATTATATTGAAAACTTATTTGAGGCACTAGAAGACAATAAAATTAAAAAATCAATGTTCTTTAGTGAAACATTCTTGAAGGTGCTATGGGATAATCAAGATAAATTTATTGGTGAAAACCTCTTCAAGGCACCAATAACTGATTACAACAATTCTTTTGTACTTGATGAAGACATTATTTAAGATAATATTAGTATAAATTCCAATATATAACATAATTAGATGGTAAAATCTCTCAAGCCCAAATAATAATAAAATATGGTGGTTCTATCAAGAACATATTCAAAAGTCTTTGGCCCTACCACAAATAAAATTATGTTGAATCCAAAATCAATAACATTATGTGTGATTGAAAATATCAATCTTTATTTATTATCTAACCATTATGCATTCCATTATGATCCATTTTTCCATTATAGACCTATATTACATTTCCAAATCAGACCTTTTATCCAATTCTTATCCTTATTTAGTATCCTTGGCTACACATTTCTTTACATAAGATACGAAGACATCTTATGTATAAGTTTAGAGGAAACAAAATCAATGACCAACAAAGATTAGAATAGAATTATTAGAGTCAAATAAACAATAGGTATTTGATAGAGTATATATTCATAGTGGGTTTGGGATAGAGATAAAAATCATTGACTATTCTAATCGTATCATATGTTGATTAAGATGTGCAACTCCACATCAGTAGGAACAACAAAACCATACCCTATCATTTACCTTGCCTTGACCTTTACCTTGCCTTACCATTTATTCATTCCTTGCCATTTTCCTTTCCCTTTACTTTCCCTTTCCCTTTCCCTTTCCTTACCATTTACCTTGCCTTAGCATTGTTTCATGCCTTGGCATTTGCCTTGCCCTATGCCTTGACTTTCCCTTTGCCTTATCTTATTATTGTTTCATGCCTTTCCATTTACCTTGAAATTTACCTTGACTTTAAATTTGACTTGGATTTCCTTATCATTGCTTCATACCTTTTCCCATTTTCCCATTCCTAAATTTCTATTACTTATTCAACATTCATTTGTTGTAAGTCAGAATTATAGTGACTTGAGGTCCCTTTAAGACTATGTAGGAAATACTCAATTAACATTGAGGTTAGCTCAATAAACCCCTTTTCCAATGCTCTCACAATTTTTCAAGTAATTTAAGAAGTTATCTCAGAATTTTGTGAGAAACCTAAGCCACTTTCTCACCATTTTGTGAGTTATCCCATTCTATGTCTTGTAATTCTCCATTGAGTTCAAATACCCCAAAAATTCCAAAAACATTAAAAATATTTCAAAAAAGGCCTAAAATTTGGAAATCGATTCCAATATATTTATTATATGTAAATCCAAAAAAATTTAAACATTTGAAAATGGATTACAATATCCTAGAGAGACATAAATCCCTAAAATCCAAAAACATTTGTCTTGTCCTAAACCTAGTCAACAATCCTCAATCTATTGACTTTGGGGAATCTTTATCCTTGATCTAAATATTTTGGAATTCATTAGGCTATGTCCTTCCCAAATTCATTATGTAGGGTAAAATATTCAATTATTTCCCATTCATGCTTTTAGGCCAGTATAATGTATTTAATGGAAGTACATTGTAATATTCATTAGTAAAAAAACATGATGACTTTGTATCTCTTGATTACACTTCCTATTGTATAGATCAAACTATAAATGTATTTAATTTATTATTTATGTAGAAAAAAATGTTAAATTTTGGATGGACATAATTTTCTCTATATTTTTTTAGTGTTATCTGAAAATAAAAGTTATCTCTTCCCCAAAAAAATTAATTTAATTGATTCATTTGAAGCCAAGAAAGGCTATAAGCATTTGTATAATTTTAATTTACTTTGGATCTTTCCAAATTAATTTAGGTAAGTAATGTAATTTATGGAAAATTTTTAGGAATCATAGGTGAATTGGATGGTGCTCCTAAGCAAGGATACATGGAAAATTTGTATGTATCCTTGCTTAGGAGCACCATCCAATTCACACTTTTAGGCCAATCTTGCAACTTTCACCTTGTTAGTGTAAAATCAAAGCATGTAGCTTATCTCAAGATATATTATATCCACATGTCATTACCTTACATATATCCTTACTTAGGGACACCATCTATTTATTATTCCATTGAGCCTTCATATGTAGATATTGACTTGGTTAATGAGATGATGCTTTATTATGCTTTTTTTTTCAAGCTTTGTGTGTGTTTGTTTTCTTAATTGTTTGTTAATTTTTTTACCTATCCATTTTATTTCATTATTTTGCATTGAATAAATGTATATAAATTCATTAGGTAATTCCTTGCACATTATAATTGAGTCTATCCATATTCATATGTCAACATTGTCATCATAGTTTTTATCATTGGTGCATTGTTTTTAATTTTCTATTATATCAAGAGTTAGTCCATATGAACATTATGGCCAAGTCATCATGGTATTTTATATCATGATGAATACCATCATATTATATAACAAAAACTAGGCTAATGGATCTTACAAGCAATGTATTGGGTATTACTTATCCTTTTTCATAATTGGCATATCCTAAACATCACCCAAACATATAGTAGTTAAACCACAAATGAATTGTAATCCTTGCTAGTTAGGATGTGTATCTCTATACTAGTACGTATCCCAAATTTATACCTATATTTTTTACCGGTTCACTATCAATTCATGATTACAAGTTCATTACATTATCTTCATTGGCCACATTATGTCATTGATTATAACCACCTTTCATAAAATTAGTAGTTTAATCCATCTACCATATTGGGGCACATACATGTGCTACTCATTATAACCACCTTTGGGAAAATTAGTTTCTCAACCTCCATTATTGATTATAACCACCTTTGGGAAAATTAATATTTTAATCAGTGCATGTAATAATTTAACTCAATTGGATTAATCTCATCCATGGGTTGATTTCATTATTCTTTCTTGATTATTTTCAAAAGGCCATTTATCAATTGTATGTATCAACCACTCCATTGAGGGGGCATAATAGGCTTTCTAAATTTTTTTTGGAGCTTCATTCCTCAATCATTATCTTATTTTTATAATTAGCGTCTTTTTCATTATTTGAAATTACATTACTATTTATATGTCTCACAATGCCTTCTCAAATAGGTATAAACTATAGACACTTATTTTTGGTCACATTTCATGTATATAGCAGACTTCATATTGATTTCTAAAAAATAATGCAAATTAAGTCTATAAATCATTAAACTACCCAAATTCATTCATTCATGGGATATAAATAATTAGAATCATGTCAAAGAATACTTATTTGGGGTATTACCTTATATGTAATGATAAACCATCTTGGATTCAACCCAAATCAAATTGTGACCATCAAATTGATAAATTGGCATTTCAATTTATTAAGGTAAAACACTAAAGTAATTCTTGAATGACAAAAAACTTAAACATGATTAATTAAAAAACATCTTCAATTAACTACTTTAGTAAAAATTCCAAGTTCAATTAGTGAATGATAAATTTATAAAAAAAATAATAAAGATGAGGTCAAAGTCAAAGGAATTAATAATATCTTTTATAAATGCCTAATAGTCAAAGAAAAGGTCAGTCACACCTCATAAATATCTTCTATGAGTTGTCAAGACTCATAAATATAATATATGATAGGTCAAGCCTTCATACTTGCTTTGACACAACCCAAAGTTAACCTAAACTTGACCAAGGTTAATCTAGAAACAACCAAGGTTAACACTAAACCTAACCACACTTAGGTTAGAGTTAGTTTTAGAACCTATAAATACAAGTTCCATTGCCCCTATCTAAACAAACTCTAAAGCCAATGTTATAATGTTAGATTATCCAAGTGAAGCCTCAAGTGGTTTTAGATAAGTGATACCCAAATGGAAATTACATTGATTAAGTTATATATTTTCCACAAGCCAAGCATGAACATCCTATATGCCAATGAATGAGTATTAGTTTGAAAATGGAGGTAATATAATTTTATGTTTTAAATTCTATTTTTAATTTTGTTTAATACGTTAACATCACCCAAGTGCTTAGGAAAAATTAGTTTAGTTTTTATTATATTTTTTGATTTAAATTCTCTTTTTATTTTACTAACAATAAATTAAAAAAACTTGGCTCTTTAGATTCTTAATGATACAATTTTGAATAGATAATTAATCATGATTCAAGTTTTTTTATTTATGAAATATTAAATTTTGAGTAATATTTCCACTTAACTAGTTGATAATGTCATTTAAAAAGTATAAATTTGACTTAGGATGAATTAAGTGTGGTTGATGATTGGATATGGTGCATTTTCCCAATCAAGAATGTCTCAATGCATTTTAAATTATGCATGTCAAGTGTGTAGATGAATTTGAGTGTTTTGGTTATTTATACCCTAATTTATATGTTTTATAAATTCTTTTTTTTATTATTATTTTGACATGAAAGTGATGAACATGGAGTGTCTACATTTTTACCTTATTTGAAAGGGTGTTATGAGACATAGACAAATGAATGGATTTTAAAATAATGAAAAAGTCATTAAAATTATTTTATAATGATGTGTTTAAGTTTTTTTTATTCTTGTTCAATTTTATTAAAATTATTCACATCGATGCCACAAACAATGTTTGAGACACCTAAGATTCCCCCTCGAGGGATTAGATAAAACATAGTGATAATGGATGGGCCATCAAAAGGAATAAAATGACACGTTCTACAATAGAAAAGGCTGAGAAAAGAGAGGATATAATAAAATGGGATGAGAGATGGAAATGGAGCCAAAAATAGGCCTCTTAGGAAGAAGAAGGATGCAATGGGAGGGGTAGGGGGAATTCAAATTTAGAGCTATAAACTAACCCATGGGGTTGAAAATGGTTCATTTCACCCTCCCTTATTGAAATTTTATGATCTATATTTTATATGTGATAAATTTGATTGAAATGGTGCACATTCCATGACATAGACATCTTGGGGAGTGGGTCAACAAGTAAAGATGACCAATCAGGTGTGGCAACATAGTAAGTGCCTTTGTATTTTGATTTTTTTTGCATTTATTACATTTAATGCTCTTTAGAAGTAGATAGTTTAGTGATATATAATTTTCAAAACATTTTAAAATGGTGGTATCAGACATGTAAATTGTGATAACACATATAAAATTATGGTATCATAATATCATGATTATATCCATGATATCACCAAAATTAGTGGGAAATGCCAAAACAAAGAAAATGCATATTTGGGTGGAATTTACCCAAATGGTATAAAAGTGATGAAAATGGTGATAATTCCCTATCAAATAGTTATATCACCTTAGTAAATGTCAATAATGCAAAAATGACCAAAGATCTGAGAAATAATGAGACCAATCTACTAAATGGAAAGATCACCCTATGAAATGATGATATCACCCTAGGAAATGGTGATAATTTAAAAATGGCCAAAGGTTTAGGGAATATTGATAATGCCCTATGAAATGGTGAGGTCACCCATGGAAATGATGATATCACACTACCAAATGGTAATATCACCAAAATTAGTGGAATTTCCCAAGTGTCAAATGGCCCTAATTCTAAGAAGTTTTTCCTAATGGTAATATTTAAATTTATTTCTTAGATAGGCAAAATGATTTTTTTGATGTTCAAGTATTATTTTTTATGAGAGTGTGGTTAGGGTTAGATATATATTGTTGATTTAGTTTGTTGACATTTTTGTGATTTTTTGGAGTGATACTCAGTATTGATCACTTAGGAGTGATGCTCATGTATCTTACGATGGATAAGACTATTGACTAAAGATACCTTGGTGTTTTTAGAGGTAGTATGATGTGACATGTTGTGTAGATGCCTATGATTTGAGCATATATATCCTAAATTTTGGTGTCTATTGAGCACTATAGCTTGAAAATAATTAATTTACACTTACCTACTATAGAGGTGATAGTTACATTTGAGTTTTTTTTTATGATACTCCACATTTCTATTTGGCAATCCACAATACACTAGATATAGTAGGGATGTCTACCAATGTTGGAGGAATTGATTTGTGTCACTGGCATTATTATTAAGGTTGGATTTGTTGATATAGATATATTATAGGACCTATCCTTCATAATAGATGGAAATGATATGGTGGCACAACCATTAATTTATAGGGAGGTTATGATTTTGATGACAATTGTCAATGTCATATTTTTTCCTAACAATAATGGTCAATTATTTCATATAATCCTAGTATGAGTGATTAGAGACATGATTGATCTGACCACATGGTTTTTTTAGGTTTAGTAGTATCTATACAATTATACAAATAATTACACATGATGGACTATAGATAGGTTAAGTGCATTGGGCCCTGTACACTACTTCATGTTTATACCTAGGAGCACATTGTTATTAAGTGACAAGTTAGGTAGAGATGATAGAGGATTAAAAAGGCTCCATTATCTTATAAATGATATCTAATAGTAGGGTAATAATAATATCTCAAAGGGGACATGCCTTTATATCAATGAGTTATAGATGAGATGGTACATTGATATTTCATCTAGTTTACATACGTACATACTAAATTCAACTAGTAAGAGGATAGCCATGTGACTGGTACATGACCACTCCATGTTACATCATAGGTCACCATGATTTCATAGTAAAGTGTTATCAACTAAATCATGTTTAAAGGCATTTTGGGAATCAACATGATTTACCTAATGGGCCTCACTATTTTTCACACATGACATGAGATTATAGTGAGGCGGGGCCTCCTATACCTTGATTTGTATCAATTGGGAGAATTTTGATCTTATAACTAGTTTCATGAGATTATGAGGGATGGACAACATATGAAAGTGTTACTAGTACTTATGCATCTTAGTGGGCCCAATTCAAATTAGTGAAGTTGACTAGGTTGAGACCTCTAAGGGGGAGTAGTCAAGACAATGTAAAAAAAGAATGGCTAGGACAACACCTAGATAGGGACGTGGTAAAATGCTAGTTTAGGTGGCATTACATATACATGAACCATTATATTAGGTACTTGTTATCACTCAAAAATACACCCTTACTGAGAACATATGCCTATTATCACTTTTGTTGATATAATGGAAACTCTCCAAGGTGTGGGACCTTATAATTGGAGAGAATATCTAGATGAATGTCTATTTCCCTTTGGTACACTCACCTACTTCTATATAAACTATCTAATTTTGTGCTTTCTTGACTAGGAAAAGGGTAGAAGGAGCTATGTTAAAGCTAAAAAATGGGAATAGAAATTAAAAATTGTGGTGATGCACCAATATTAAAGCTAATTATGCCTATATTTGACACACTTTAGAAATAAAATAAATTTCATACATTCACTTCATCTTGATAAAATGAATCTTGTGTAAGTATTTCACACAGAGGTCTTGACAAACACTTACACTAGCTTAGGAGGAATGAATAATGGTTGAATTCACTTCCAAATTAGGTAGAAATAAAACTTAGAAACTATATATGATGTGAAATAATGCTAATTTTATACATAAAGGTAAGATATTTAGACATAAACATAGGAAAAAATTCATTCACTAATATATATCAATGAATTAAGAACACACTTCATGAACAACTTGAAGTTGGAGGAAAAATCCATCTCTTTATTGATTTAAAGGTGAGGTAGTAAAAATTTTGGTATATTTTTAATAATAAAAAAGTATAATCTACCCATAATAAAAAATTAATGTACATATAAATATAAGAAGAGATAGAGAAGACAAAAATTCCCAAATGAGTCCACATGCAAGTCTTAGTTCACTCCTAATTCAACTACACCTTCAACTCCAATTTTAATTCCACCTAAAATAAATTTTTTTATTTTATTTTAAAAATTATTTCATGGAATATAGTGTGGTAGGAGAGAGGGAGAGATGATAAGTCAAATATATCTTCAAGCATCTTGAATCTCGAGTTAACTCCTTATGATCTTATATGCAATTTTTATCTTCTTTAGTTAAATATTTATGGTCTTTCAATTAGATCCTCTTTGTATTTCATTAATATTAAATTTATACTTCATTTACCTTCACTATACTTATATTGAAGTCACACCTAGAGTTCAACTTGAGTTGCCTTACATGTAATTGTATGCATGTTTGGCCTTATGTCTCTTCTAAAAATAGACCAAAGGGAGGTGTAATAGAAGTGGGATGCATGGATATTTTTGAAAGGGATATCTTGCCTAAAATAGGGATCTAAATTTGATCAAAATATTAACTTCACTTATCTAATTTTTCATGTTTTATAACTGTTGATGAATAAAACTCTAGCATTAGGTTAAACAACCTCTATGGGAAGATTTATAGGCATGGGACTGAATTATGGTCTATAAAACAACCTCCAAGATTTTAGAATCTAGATTTTTAATTGATTTTGGGGATGAAAAGGGATAAGAGATAAATGTAAATAATACTAAAATAAAAAAAAACTAAGATGATGCAGGAAGAGATTTAAATCGTTAACCTATAATTGCATAAAATATATTGAATCCTTAAACACTATAGACTATAAAGGAGCATAAAGCATAAATTAAAGTCTATGATGCAAGAAAATATTAATACTATAGAAGTAGAAGAAAGGGAATAATAAGTAGAAATAAATCTTCACTAAAATTGACATAGAAAACCAAATCCTCTTCATTTTTAGGTGGAGAACAGAATACAAAAGGCCACAATGACAAAATAAAAAACATCCAATCACACTTGTGAGGGACACCTACTAAGGTCTTAGAATATAAATATTTCTAGCTAATGCTACTCCTATTATATTATAAATGGCTATTTTCAAAATAGTAAAAAAATAAAATAAATGATAACCCCCCCTTATCCAAAATGGAAAAGCCTAAAATATATAGGAAAAATGGATTCTCATGGGAGTGACACCTATAATTACTATCACTCATGCCTATGATTATGGTGTTACAATTAGATGATGGACTTAGGCTCATGAGTGGTGTTATCCTTTAGATCCTAGATATGGTGAAACTATAATTATCTTTTTATGGCCATAATGCTTAAGAGGAGTGTAGTGATGCCACATGTTCATCTCTTGAGCCACCTATAATATACCTTTAGAGATAGAGATCCACTTAACCTAGCCAATGGTACAACTCTTAGCTCTGATAAGAAAACTTTGCCTTTGACAAGCACCATGGTGCCACATGGAAAGGCTCACCTCTTTCCTATTATAACCACACGATGGGTCTCATTCATTTATTCACCAACCAATAGAATTTATCGAAGGCCTATAAAAATAAACCACTCTTTGATAAGTGCTAGATTCCACATGTTGAGAAAACACTTTTTCAAGGGAAGTTGGGAACTTCCTTGATAAAATGAGCACAAAGGTGCTACATGGAGAAACTATGTTTCCCTTGATAACTACTTGATGGGTCCCACCCATCACCCCATTAGTTAATGGTTCTACTTGGATTTTTGACCAAAAGGAAATGGCCTTGAATGAGTGCTATGTCACCATGTGTTGAGATGGTGATATTCTAAGATGAATCAAGGACTTCTTCATGCTGAAGAAATGCTAGACTACCATGTGTTAAAATTGAAAGGAGGCTAATAATTAGGAAAAATATACAAAAGGGGGGCCTAAGAAAGGAAGAGGATGAAAATAAACTACTATATATACTTATTGATCCTAATATTGAATGCGATATACTCAAGATAATCAAAAGGGTGGATTCTGATCCACAAGAACTCCACTTTTGTAGGTTTAATTGAAGGCTCTTTGAAGTTGGCTTGTAGTTGCTAAAACTATCCCAAAATGGGGAGCCCAAGTTAGAGAGAGAATATCATGTGGGTGTTTATTAATACATTAAATATGATTTCTAAGTGTGTACTTAATGATGACCAAAAAAACCTTCCAAATTAGTTCTTCTTCCATATGCCTATCTTGTGCAACTTTGAAAAGTTTATTGAATGCACTATGAGAGACAAAAAATTGGTGGATATTCATAATTAGACTAGATAAGGAGAAAAATATGATTTTAACATAATCACCATGGTGACATAGACCTTTAAACAAAATTTCAACTCTAAATTCTATGTACAACTCTAAAAGACACCATTTTATGATCTTATGTGCTCTCTTGTTCTCAAAAAATCCTAATTTGGATTTGGGGGTCTAAAATGAGTTCTTGTCCTAAAAAAAAATAATATTATGATTTTTGGATAGGTATCAATGGGCTAGACTTGGAAAAGTTTAAAAATATCCAAAAATCTTCACCAAACTCCCTAAGAAAAATTCATAAAAAGTGTCTGCTTGTTGCTTAGGGATGAACTCAAAATATTTTTCAATGAGATGAGTCTATTTTTAATTGATTTTAATTACACAATCATTTATTTATACCTATAAATTAAGTATACACACTTTTAAATCATTTTTTTCCATTTGACGGATTTGAAGCACCCATTTCCAACTTCATTTGTTAGCAAAAAGGTGAAGAAACCTTCATTCCCTTCATGATCAGACCTGTATATTGGAATTTTATATCTCCTTAGGTAAATTAAAAAAATTAAATCACTTTTAAGTATTCAAGGACATAAAAATAGACCCCCATGTAAAAAAAACTCAAAATATACACTTTTTGGTGTTGACTAGATTGCCCAATTTAATTTTTGAATGCCTATAGGTCTATGTTTTACCATTTTATGGAGTTTTATGAGGAATAGATACCACATTATTTTTTAATTATTAAATTTAATAAGATTTATTATCATTCCAATTATTTTATGTTCTCAAACAATCACTTAAACCACTCAAAAATTACCCCTTCTGACTATCTCTCTTGCTTGCTTAAAACCATAATATTTGTACCTTTGCCTTTATCCATTATTTACATGAAATTTTTATTAAGGAAAGTGTATAAATTTATTACATTCCCAAAAATATCTCACACCACCTTTATTATTAAGCAAATAACTCAAAAATGCAAACATACTACTTAAAACTGGGCCATGAAAGATTAATAAAGGATTTAGAACACCTATTATTTTTAATGATTGTTCATAAAGTTAAGAAACTATAAATGAAGTCATATAAACTGCTAAAATTAGTAACTTTAGGGTGGATAATGAAACCCAACCCTTAGTTCCCTCTTGCTTTCTCTCATGACCCTCATAGGTATCTTTTCATTGACTCCTAGTCATCTGTAGCCTTCCAAACTTGATCCCAGTTGAGCCAGACCCTCTTTCCATGAAATATCTATCCCCCCATGTCTTTTCTATTCAATAAAATAACACCAAACTAGGACTATAGAGTTTGTGCCACTCCTGATTACTTTTGGTGCTACTATCCAATTCCATTTTTGGCCTTAATGATCAATTTATTCGAGTTCCCTATCCTTTTCCTTGTCAACCTATCATGAGTAAAATCAACCCATGACCAATAGATATCTATAGAGTATTGGCTTGATCTATCATGAGTGTATGGCTTGATCTATCTTCAGAGCATTGGTATGTAGATAGTGTGCCCACACAAGGGGTCTATATCCATGTCTAGTGAATATTACAAAAACTAACCCCATATCTCTTGCTCAAAATTGGTCAAAGAATAATATAAGATAGGGTTTGAATATAAAATATACTCTAAAAGGAGATATATATACTCTAATATCCAAAAATTTGTAGATAGGGTCACACAAACTTGACAAACAAAACCCAAAAAGCTCAGATCCTAAGGATAACAATGACAAAGGTGGACCATAAAATTGGTGCCACTCCTATCCAGTTTTGATTCTCCTATCCAATCAAAAAAATTTCAAATCTTATTTTGTGATAGATCCCAGTCCTATATTGTGAATTCTAACCTCTATCTCAGTCAGGTTAATCAGTTTCTAGCTAAGTCTTGTTTTCTTCCCCTTATTAGTATTTTTAGAAAAGTTTGAATTGCAATCAAATTTTAGAAATTAGTATCTTAATAATTACATATTTATTTACTAATTTTAATAGTCATACCCTTTAAGTAAATTAGGAATAATACACTAATATTCCCAAAATTATTAAATCATTTGATGAACTTGACTTACTTCATTTGCACATAAAAACCCTAAAAACCCCAGGGTAAATTTCCTACTGATTTTTCCTATATTTTTCTAATTTTTTACCTGAATAATAAAATAAAAAATTAGCATTAAATTTTAATTTTTTTTAGTAATTTTAAAATAATTTTCTTTCAAACCCTAGTTTCCCATACTAGGTCCGAGTATTTTTTTAATAAATTTCTAATCATTTTATGAAGTTTTACTAGCATATTTAAATCAAAAAATCCATTAAAATTTCAAAATTCAATAGTAATTTTCATAAAAAATTATTTTTCCACACCCTAGTGGCATCTAATAGGTCACTTTAAATCACAAATTTTCTAATAAATTTCTAATTTTTTACTTCCATAAATAACTCACAAATTCACTTTCAATTTAAAAGTTTAATATAAATTATTCAAATAATTATCTTTCAAACCCTAGTTGTATGTACTAGTTCCTATTTGCTTCTTGAGTTATCACCATACACCTATAATCATATTGTAAAAAAATGGACCTCCCTAATTTACAAATTTTTCTTACATTCCTTGCAAATAATAAGGAGACCAAAATTGGTCCTATCATCTACATGAATGATGAAGTCTATCATATGTTAGTATAACGCTTCATTATTTTCATTTCATTCTTATTTTTCTTTATTTGGGATGATGTTAATAAAGTTATTATTGAACATGTTAAGATATCTCTTGCATTACCTCACTTAGAGCCCCTATCCTGTGTCGAGCCATGTTACATGGTCCATTTTTCTATTCCTTAGGTCATTACCCATCACCAAAGATCCCAGTTGACACCCTTTGTCCCTCCACCACCTCAACCTCTCGATTATCTCCACTCTCCTCCCATATGTACTACTAGTCCTATACAAATAGTAGATAATGTGGTTAGAGAAGTTACTCAATGTGACACCATGCCTCCTCTACCTAATCAAGAGCCATGCCACCTTGCCACTCCTTCCCATCCTAGGCCCAACCCAACAACACAAGTAGAAATACACAAGGCATATGATATTTTTGATCAATTGAGAAACACATCACCTAAGATTTCTATGTTATAACTACTTTAAAAATAATGTATTCAAGGACATTATCTATCAGGCACTCACTCAGACTTCCATGCCCATTTATTCATACCCTTCTTATTTTGAATTAGTGGTCAATATGCTAAAAACTATAGAATATGTTATTACTTTTGATCATGATGGCATGCCATCTCAGAAATTAATTGATCAAAATTTACCACTATTCATACAAGCTCAAATCAAAATTGGTGCAATTAAGAGAGTTTTAGTTGATAGCAATTCCAGACTTAATATACGTAATATTACATTCTTACAGACCATGGGTGTAGATATGACATCCATGTAAAAATATCATAAGAACATTAGAGGGTTTGATGATATACCATGATAGACATTAAGCATCATTACTTTGGATATATTGGTAGGAACTAAAACCCTCTCTACACGGTTTCAAATCATGCTAGGTCCTTTTCATTATAATCTTTTACTTGGATGACCCTAAATACACACTATGGGGGAAGTTCCTTCTACTCTTCATCAATTTGTTAATTTTATCCATGAAGGATACCTTTATACATGTCCATCAGATAACCAAAAATTCAAATATTTTATAACTAAATAGTCATCTTCAACTATTTTACCAGATACGACACCTCATATCATAGTTTAACCACCACCTCATTACAAATCTCTTGATTAGATACATACATATGAGGTTGGAGAGATTATAAATTATTGTACTTCACTTAAAATTATGACCTTAGCTCTAGATATTCATCCAATCACAATATCTTCAACAATTCTAGATACTCCATTAGTCATGATTCCTACACCTGTTATAGTAATACATTCACTAATATCAAATTAAATAGTACCAGTTGATTCTATATATATAGTTACTCCATCATTTACACTCTCACAACACCATTGTATTCTACTACTATAGTTGATGAGACTCCCATATCACAGTTACCCCTTATGGTAAATTCTAAGTTACCATATGTATATGATGTTGATATAGATTCCAAAGCTTCTTCAAATGATGATAGAACACCCACACTTATAGATGACTAGTTATGTGGATTAAGCTTTACACAAATTAGACCTAGAGAGTACCAAAATGACTCTAGATCCCTCATTAGACATCTTGCATCACTCTTATCATCTCACACTACACTCTCAAGATATACTCCACATTCATGGCCATAGATATATCACTTGGCACATACAGTTCACATGGTCACCTCTATGGATACAGAGCCACTCATTTAGATTAAGGTAGGCAACACACATCATCAACCATAGATTATGTTATAGATGTTACTTGATCATGGATTAATCACATTACCTATAGTAAAAAATAGATCTATTAGTATATTATCATAGTAGGATGGTCACCCATTTTGTATTTTTCATAGGATCATAGGCCATGATACAAACTCATGTACAACATTACAATAAATATTTAATAAATTACAAGTTTAGGGTCTTAATCAAATTATACCACCACCAACACCAGCTTCTCCACTTCCATCGAAGCAACCTACTACTAGAGCTAAACATCCCATAGTAGAATCAACATCTCCACCACCAGAGCAACCTTCATTTCACCTTTTGTAGGATGAAACCATGTACATAACTTCTAAAACATATAATGATAATTATGATGATGATCTTGAGGCATTTGATGATGGTTGTGATCCCTTCTTCCATCTCCATCCCCAGTAAGTTCCATCCTTAGACCCTTTACCCCTTCCATCCTAGTTTTTAATGTCATCATGTACATATTTCTTTACTCATATGTATGTATATAGCCTTTTTTTCCAATGTCTACACATAGCTTTTTTCTATTTACTTGTATATAGTTTTTTAGTATTTCCTATGCATAGTATTTAGATGATTGCTTGTACATTTCAAATAACTTATATAAAAAATGTAGAAACATACAAATAACTCAAAACACCAAAAGCATTTCAATTGTATGCATCATTCATGCTTCACACTTCTACTATAATGTTAGACTTACTTTTGATATTTTATGATATTTTTTGTCAATTTATCTACATTACCATGCTTCACTTGATCTTCTTTGAGTGTGTTCAGTGACATCTAACTCTTTGATTACTTCACTCTACCTATGTAATGAAATTACTTCAAGAATTAAGTATAATAGCAGAATTATATCCAAATATGACTGAAATATATCTAAATATATGATAATAGATAAGCCACTTCGAGGGGGAAACCTCCACAAGCTTCAATAAGAGAAAAATTCACAATATGATGATAAATGATTACCCACTACCTCCTATATATAGTCTATCTAGGCCATGGTTACTCCATAGGCCAACCTACGAATCAAAAGAAAGCATAGATAAATGTAATATAATGTCAAAGAGGGATAAGTAAGCCATAAGTCAACTAATACTATCCTCATACATGTGATAGGTTAGGGGAATATCATGCCCTTCCCCTTCAAACCAACGTTATCCTCAATGTTGAACAACTTTGGATGTTGTTGCAAAAAATCTTCACCTTCCCAAGTTGCATCTTCACTACTTTGGTTTTTCCACTTGATCAAATATTCCTTAATCTCTCTAGTTCTCAACCTATTAGTACGTGTTTGGAGGATCTTCTCTGGTTCCAAAATGACTCATCCTTCTTCATCTAGTTCTGGGAGCTCTGTCTGGGTGGAAACTTTTTGTCCAATGACCTTCTTCAAACAAGAAACATGAAATACTGGGTGTATGTGAGATGAATGAGGTAACTCGAGCTTGTAAGCCACACTTCCAATTTTTTGTAGAACCTGATAAGGGCCATAATACTTAGGATCAATTTTTTTGTCCTTTTTTGTTGCTTCAAGGACATCTTCTTGTAAGGCTGAAAATGAACAAATACCCAGTCACCCACCTCAAAATTTTGCTCACTACGGTGTTGATTTGCTTATTGCTTCATCCTATTTTGTGCCAAGGCCAAATTCTCTCTCAAACTAGCCAAAACCTCTTGTTGATGTTGAATGTGCTCTTCCACATCTCGAACCTTGGTGTGCACCTTTAATGAAGAAGTGATGGAAGGTGGATGGTAACCATATAGTGATAGAAATGGAGACATTCTAGAAGAGGTATGGAAAGATGTGTTATACCACCATTTTGTAAGTGGTAGCCATTTAACCCAATGTTCTTGTTTATCTAATACAAAACAACAGAGATACCCCTCTAAACATTTGTTAACCACTTTAATTTGTCCATCAGATTGGGGGTGGTAAGATGAGCTATGAGCTAGCTGAGTACCCAAACAAGAAAATAGTTCAGTCCAAAAATTACTAGTGAAAATAGGATCATGATCACTTACAATTATTTTTGGAGTTCCATGTAATTTGAGAACTGCTTCCATAAAAATAGCCACTACTGTACTTGCTAAAAATGGGTGTGAGAGAGCACAAAAATGGGCATATTTTGTAAGCCTATCCACAATGACCAAAATAACATTCTTACCTTCAGAACAAGGCAACCCAGTGATGAAATCCATGGAAACCTCCTCCCACCTTTTATTAGGAATTGCTAATGGTTGTAACAAACCTGGGGTCTTAACTATTTCACCTTTATTTTATTGGCATATCAAGCATTCTTCCACAAACTTTTATACATCTCCCTTGAGTCCTTCCCAAAATAATTATTTCTTAATTCTATGATAAGTTTTCAAGAACCCTGAGTGTCCCCCAATTGGAGATGCATGCAACTCTACAAGAATCTTATGCTTAAGCTCTAAATTTTTGCACAAGTATAACCTAACCTTATACCATAGGACATTACCTTTCCATTCAAATTTTTTAGACGATAAATTACTTTGTTGGAGATTTTGAATCAAAACCTGTGTATCCTTATCTTGCTCCCATTCTAACCTAGCTTCATCCACCCAATCTGCTTGCAATATGGACATTGCACAAAGTAATGCTTCTGTGGATGCATCCCATCTGGATAGTGCATCTATTACTACATTATCTTTACCCTTCTTGTAGATGATTTCAAAATCATAACCCAACATTTTGGTTACCCATTTTTTTTGTTCCTCAGATGATAATCTTTTCTCCAAAAAGTATTTGAGACTATCATGATCCATTTTCACCTTAAAGTGTCTACCCATCAGATAAGGCCTCCATTGTTTAACTGCATGAAGAATAACGATCATTTCTTTCTCATAGATAGGTTTTTATAGATTCTTAACTTTGAATTGAATACTTTCAAATGCAATGGGTCTTCCTTCTTGCATTAGTACTACCCCCAATCCAGACCCAGAAGCATCACATTCAATAGTGAATGTTTGTGAGAAGTCTGGAGTAGCCAAAACTATAGCGGTGCACATAGTTACTTTTAGTTTCTCAAATGCTTTGGTGGCATCATCATTCCAATGTAAAACATCCTTCTTTAGCAATGCAGTGAGTGGGGTTGCTATGCTACCATAAACTTTCTCAAATATTCTATAGTAACCTATTAGTCCAAGGAACCCTCGATCACATTGTTTCCCATGAAGGGGTAAAAGTTGATCCCCAGAATATCAAAGTGATAATGGAATGGCTTTGCATAAAGTTGGTGCTTCTACAAAACTATCAACACCTATTTCACATGTTGCAGATGTGCTTCCCATGTCTGACTATAAATCAATATGTCATCAAAGAAAACTAGCACAAACTTCCTTAAAAAAGGCCTAAAAATAGTGTTCATCAAGCTCTAAAAAGTAGATGGTGCATTTGTAAGACCAAAGGGCATTACCAAAAACTCATAATGGACCTCATGTGTTTTAAAAGTAGTTTTATGAACATCTTCATCCTTGATTCTAATTTGATGGCACCCCGAGCGAAGATCTAATTTTGTGAAATAATTAGCACCATGCAACTCATCAAGTATATCATCAATTACTAGAATAGGAAACTTATATTTGATGGTGTACTTGTTGAGTTCCCTATAATCTGGGCACATCCTCCATGTGTCATCCTTCTTCCACACCATGACCACTGGTGATGAATATGCACTTTGGCTATGCTTGATGATCCCTGCCTCCAGCATCTCATGGACCATCTTTTCAATTTCACTCTTTTGTGCATATGGATATCTATATGGTTTGATATTTGGTGGTTGAATACCTAGAATTAGTTGAATGACATGATCATGTTCTCTTTTTGGTGGTAGTCCTTTTGGCATGGCCCCAAAAATAGATGAGTGGTCTTCAAGAATTATTTGTAGATTAGGATGTGTAGATACCTATGTGGGTTAAACTACTATGGAGCATAATCATGCAATAATTCCCTCTGCCCCCTTTTTTAGCATCTTGGTCATCTGATGTGAACTAACCAATTGTGGAGATTTTGCATGTAATCCATGTAGTTCAATTTTCTTACCTTCAGAATGAAAGCACATGAATAGTTCTTAGAAGTTCAAATTAATGGTACCTAAGGTTGTGAGCCATTGGACTCCCAAAACAATGTATGTGTTACCCATGGGAATAGCAAACATAGGAGATTCAAGATTGTACCCACCCATAGTAAGCTTAATACTATGGCATTTTCCTGAACAATTAATTGTGCCACCATTTGCAATCATGACCTAAAATTCTAGTGATGGGTAGATGAAGCAGTTCAATTGAGTGGCCAACTTATGGTTTATAAAGTTATGTGTGCTCCCTGAATCAATCAACACTGTCACCTTCTATTTCTTGAGGAAACCCACCACCTTAAGATTTTGTGGAGTGTTAATACCTACAAGTGCATGACAAGATATTGTAGGTTGGGAATCTTTAGGTACCTCCTCTATATCTTCCTCATCATCATTAGAGGCATCATCTACTTCTTCATCTTCATTTGGTCCCTCATTGTAGAATAACTTATTCTCAACATATCTATGTCCTTTACTCCACTTGCTATCACAACTAAAACATAATCCTTTTGCACGCTTCTCTTTAATTTGCTGAGGGGTCAATCTAGTAGGTGGAAGAAATGTTGGTGATGATATGCTACGATCTTTGAAGTGAGTGAATGGTTGCTTCTTGTTGGCTATGAATTTTTCCTCAACTTTACGTGCTAGGATAATAGATTCAAAAATATTAAGTGGATTAAACATGCGTACCTCATGTTGAATGTGGTCCTTGAGTCTACCCAAAAATAGGTCATTCAAGTTTGCTTCAGAAATTATCTCCACACGTAAGGATAGGTTCTAAAAATGATGAATATAATCCTTGATAGAGCTAGTTTGTCAAAATTTTACTAGTTGGTTGAAGTAATTCTTTGTCACACTATTGCCATAGTGTAATTGTAGCTCCTCTGTAAAAACTGACTAGGTGACATTGAGAGTCATCTTTTTCTTTTGAGCACACACCCATCGATACCAAATGAATTGATCAGGTTCAAGATACAAGGATGCCATGGTAACCTTCTGTCCACTTGGAATTTGATGTAGGTCAAAAAAACTCTCCATTTGGTTGAGCCAATTGAGTGGATCTTTTCCATCAAATTTGCGCATATCCACCTTTGGTAATAGGTTCCTCTGTGGCCATGGAGTTGGATTTGAAGTAGACTAGTTAGGAGAACCACCTTGGTGGGTTTGTGAAATAGAGTTATATTGATGATTTGACTGATTAATGTTTAAAGCCATCATGATATCTACCAAACTATCTTGTATGGATTGCATATTAGATTGTATGACTTGCACCTCACTCTGAATACCTTGCACACTATAGTCAAGCTGGCTCACTTTGTGATCTATGTCAAAAAACCCTAGTAAAAAGGGTCTATTACATCCCCCTTCTGACTCCATCTCATCTTTGTTAGGAGTTTTACCTAGAGTTTCAACACCCTTTCTTTAGCCCCGAGTTTGTGGACCTGCCATAAAAGGGTTTTACGATGTCGACCCTTATTGACACTTTTGACCCAACTTTGACCAAGAAATTTTGGAATTATTTCAGCCTCAAATAAAAATATACAAAGAACAAACCGTATCCAAATTTTTCTAATCTTTCACAAAATGTAAACAAATTAGATTTTTTTTTGAATTGCGCACTATAGAGCAATTTTATGAAAAACCATAAAATAGCGATAAATTTTGTAAAATAGATCCAAATGAGCTGAAATTTTAATGGATTCTAAATTTAATTATTTTGCACCTCCAATAAAAAAAATTTAGATAAATTCACAGCTATTTTTTTTATATTGCAAAATTTAAAAATTTAGTGTTTCACCCACAAGATTGCCCAAATCGCAGCTCTGATACCACTTGTAATGAAATTACTTCAAGAATTAAGTATAATAGCAGAATTATATCCAAATATGACTGAAATATATCCAAATATATGATAATAGATAAGCCACTTCGAGGGGGCAACCTCCACAAGCTTCAATAAGAGCAGAATTCACAATATGATGATAAATGATTACCCACTACCTCCTATATATAGTCTATCTAGGCCATGGTTACTCCATAGGCCGGCCTACCAATCAAAAGAAAGCATAGATAAATGTAATATAATGTCAAAAAGGGATAAGTAAGCCATAAGTTAGCTAATACTATCCTCATACATGTGATAGGTTAGGGGCATAAAAACCTATTAAGGGGGCATCCTACTTCCACATCAAGACATAAATCAATATACATACCCAATGGGGGCATCTTCTACATGACTACACCATCCAAGTTATGTCATTACTACACCACACACTTTATTTATCATGTTGATGCACATTACTTACTAGATTACATAGATTACTCTATCAAAACTCACTAGTATATAATGCCTTGTGTATTTCCTAGAATATACCGAGTCTTGTACTAAAATGTATTGCATAATTTCCCTCTTTCTTTGATTAGTCAGATGTGATTGTATTTGTAGTAATTAAATTATTTAATTTCTTGCTTAGTGTAGATAGATTGTTTGCATTTCTCAGTTTGTGTTTTTTTCCTATTTGTGCTTTAGGAAATTTACTAATGTCCTTTACTTTTCTTCATGTATGTGCATTTTGACATTTTCCAATTGCCCTTGTCTATACTCTTGTGTGTGATTGTGGACCTCATGCCAACCCTTGTTTATTTCAATTATATGTGTATGCAGCATTTGAACATGCCTTATATGCTTACTTTCTAGTTTGATTGAAATGTGCCCATGTCCCTTGTTTGTGTGGACCCTTGGCCACCATTATATGCTTCTTTATTCTTAAATTGTGTTCTTGTTTCTTTTTTTATTCTCAATGTTTTAAATTTCATGATTTACATCATGCATCTATCTTGCTTTCTTGAATGTCATGATGGACATAAGACTCCATCCCTCCAACTAAAAACTAAAAAATAACCAAGTTTTAATTTCTAGTTTAGTATATTTCACATGTTATTACATTGTTATATCCATTGAGGCATACCCATATTGATATAACAATCTCAATACAAATCATGCTATATCTTGAGATATCTTATCGATTATAATTGTTATATCATGTATCTTTGTAGTATAACACACTTATAGGGATATTTATTTTGAGGGTAGTCATTATAGGGTATTCATTCCTACCCTCAGAAGAGGGGACAAAAAATAGGGGTTTTGTCTTAGAGAGCATAGCTCCTAACAGTCAAAAATTCTGTATTTAATACACCTAGAACAATAACTAGACATCAAAATAGTTAGAACAAACCAATAAGATAGTGAGAATATAATAATAGTTAATAGATTTGGCCCAAGACAAAAGTGACCAACTTAGAATACAACACTAATTCCACTAGTGTCTACTTTCAATGCTCCTATCCAAACAATAACAAAACTAGACTTTTTAGAAGTAGGCAAAAAAGTAGGTTCAACTAGAAGTTTACACAACCAGAATAGTTTAGAATTAGTAGTTTTCAATACACTTTCACTCAAAGAATCTATATATGGGGGGAATCATGAATGACATGATGTCTCTCACTTCTCATTTCAGATATGACACTTGATATGACTTCTAAATTAGAATCCATGTTTCAGACACTACTGATTGGGGGCAATGTGCATGGTATATTTGTTTTTTTTTTCTTTTTGAATTCAGTATTACCTAGGAATTATTAGTAGTTGTATTACTTATTCCATATATAGATGGTTGGAATCATTTTGGAATGGCTTTCATATAATCCTAACTTCCACATTTCTAAGTTCTCAATTTCCCAAGTGGCTTTCATATAAGCCTAGTGTACTAGTTTAGAGTGGCTTTCATATGAGCATAATCTCCATCTTTTAGAGTGGCCAAGAATGGCCTAGTTTCTAACATACATTCATATATCCATGCCAAAATTTTAAAATCAAAGTACATTCATGGGCTTTAATATCCATCTCATATGACACACATCTCATACTAGTATTAGTTCACAGCTTCACTTCATGGGCCAATGATGGAGCCAAAGGAATAACTAGCCTTTGTATTCTTGAGCCACCTATCTAGAGGGATTGGAAACATATTCCAAACATTTATTAACATATGCATGATCACCTAGCTTCACTTATTTGGAAATGATGTAGATAAAGGGATAGCCTTTGTATTCTTTAGCCACTTTTTTGGAATTGAGCAGTCATATTTGTTTGTAATATTACTCTTGGTTTAGCACCTATTCAACATTACTCAGCATCATCCAACATCACTCATCATCACAATAGGTTTTATATTGGTTTGTGTACTTAGTGAGGTGTGTTCATTCCTTTCTCTTCCTCTCTCTATTACCCAATATTCTACATTCTTATTTTAGATATAGTGTATCTAGTAAGAACTAATATACTCTTTATTTTCCTTTTATATTTTCACTTCACAACGTGCTATCTCTAAACACACCTAGAATTAAATAAATTCATGAGCTTCAACATTTTTAAGTAAGTTTAGGTACACTTTCTATTTTTACTTTATCTTAGTATTTCACTTTACTTCATCACTAGAATAAGGGGGTAAATGTAGTCATATAAAATGAAAAAATTGGTATCTTGAGCATGGATAATAATACCCAACCCTTATGTCCATCCTGATTTCTCTCATGACCCTCATAGGCATCTTTTCACTAATTCCCAATCATTTTTAACCTTCCAAAATTGATCCTAGCTGAGCTGGACCCCTCTTTTCATGATAGATCCATCCCACTAGGTCCCGTCTGCTTAGGATAATATCAACACACTAGGACTATATCACTAGTGCCACTCATATCTACTTTTTGTACTATTGTCCAAGTCCATTTCTAACCCCAAAAATAAATTTATTCTAGTTCCCCATCCTTCTGCTTGTCATTCTATTATGAGTACATTCAACCCATGACCAATCACTATAAAAGCCCATTCAAAGATCATTTAGATAGGGTTAGAAATTATCACTATGTAAACAAGAATACAAGAAAGACTACTCAAGAAATCTTCCCTATTCTATGAATACATCTAACCAATACACTAACAAGCTTATTCAAATCCTTACACTAGTCCCTAGCCACCTCAAGCACATCCAATTTAGAATTTTACATCTTCATACATATAATTTCATAAATCACATCAAGTGGGAGAACTACTTATGGTTTGATCCATCTTTGAAGTATTGAAATGTAGGAAACATACCCACACAAGGGGTGTGGATCCATTTCTAGTGAATCTTACACACATTAACCCTTCCTCTTGCTCAAAATTGGTCAAAGCATAAAAGAAAATAGGGTTTGAAGAGAAAATATTCTCTATAAGGATCTCTACAAACTTTCAACTACCAAAACTTTGCAAATAAGGTCACGCAAACCTGGTGAATAAAACCCAAAAAACTTATATCCTTAGGACAATAGTGGCATAGGTATAATATAACATCAATTTCATTCTTATATAGTTCTAGCACTCTTGTCTAATCACAAAATGAAGTTCAGATCTTAGTTTACAATAGTGTCGTAGTCTTGTATAGTCAATTCTAGCCTCTGTCTCAATTGAGTCAATTAGTTTCTAGCTAATTATTGTTTTCTTCCCCTTATTAATATTTTTTATAAAAGTTGAATTCTAATAAAATTTCAAAAATTATTAGCTTAATAATTACATATTTATTTACTAATTTTACTACTCAAACCCTTTAACTAAATTAGGAACAATACACCAATATTCCTAATCTTTTTAAATCAATAACTTAAAATAAATAAATATAATATTTAGGGAATAGGTTCCCCAAACTACCCTTAATACCATTTTATCCAACTCCTCTTCACTTTCATGTACTGAGCATATTTCCTTCACCAGCTTACAAATAGCTAGTTAAAGGAATAAAAGAAACTTATATAAAAATTTGGACTTTTGAGTTGTTCTTGAGCATGATTTTGGATTTATGAATGTTTTATGATGATTTTAAGACATTTAATCCATGAATTGAGTATTTTTTAAATCCTAAACATAAGAAAGTTTGACAAATGGTGGTAAAATTGTCAACATTTTTGGTGACTTTGTTGAGATGTTTACTTGCTAAACACTCAAGACTAGTAGCTCTATCCATTGGGTTATGAGTCATGAAAATATCACAAAATATTAAAATAAAAATTTCTTCCTCAATTAATTACAACACTTGTGTATAATTACTTATTGAATTGAAAACTATAACAACTACCAACTGAAAGATGTGTAAGATATCACTTAGAGGAATGTGAAAACTAAAGATACTAACAAAACATGTACACAACATATTTCATTGAATTAAATATAACACTACTATGTAAAATAACTCAAAATACTCTTGGATCAAATCAAAAATCTCTAAGGTAATTTTTATAGGGTTAAAGAAGATGACTAATAAGTTGTTATTTAAGTGTCATTCTAGTTGGATCAACTCTTTTTCTGCTTGTCAACCTATTTGACTTATCTCCAAGTGAATAAACTAAAGAAAACATATGCCCAATATATAAAAACTCATCATGGGGTTTAATACTCACCTCATATTTATCTTCAATATTAATAAATCTTTTTGATGTAACCATATTGTGATAAATATGAATAACTATAATTTCAACCTTTAGTAGCTCATTAGAACAATATTCTTGGATTTTTGTGACATCTTTAGATATTACATGTTGATTGTAAACTTATGAAAATTATTCAATATCTTAATCAAAAGCTTATTGATTCTCACTTGTATCTTCTTGAGGTTCACTATGAGTCACTACATCTTCTTTTGTATCTTTATTTAGCTCATGTCTAGGACTGTTACCTTATGAAATCATTGTTGAAATCTCACTAGCTACTACCATTTCTTATGGAACATGTTCATGATAGGATTATTGAAGATAAATTACTACTACAATGTGATTTTTTAATTTATCCTCAAGGGTTTAAACTTGATCTCCTTCTATGCCAAATTTAAGCTCATTTGACTAACACAACTCTTGATCATCCTCTTTTGACAAATTTTACTTTTTACCTAGATGTTCTTATTTTGACTTCCAAAAATATGTAATACTTTAAAAATTGAGATTTTGGGATGTAAATATATGTTATTTTGTGGCATATGAATATAGGTAATTATTGGCTACTCTTAAACTTGAGGTTTTTGGTGAATCTTGTTTGCTTCAACATGTTGATTTTTTTGAGCAAAAGGGGAAGCAATATGATCATTAGTACTTTTAAAAACCATATTAAGAAAATTTTAATTATGTATTATCTATTGGGTATCATTTATATCCCTTATATTAGATATTTTAATGGTTTTAATAAATTTATTTGATTTTCTAGGCTCACCAATCTGATTTACTACCACATGACCATCAACTTGAAAATTCACCAAGATTGCATCTAGTTGTCCTTATCTATTATTTTATTATTATAGTTTAATTTGAATAATTTTAATATTATATGATACTAAATATGTATTCAAAAAATAATTTATGTTATAAGGATGCTAACTTGAATCTTGTATCAAATTATTTTGTACTAGAACAAGGGACTTGGTTGAAGAAGGAACATTAGGATTAATTGCAACATATGGTTTGGCTGGTATAATGGCTCCTTGAGCTTGATTTGGAGGTCTATTGACTTGATATTTTTCCCTCTTCAACTCAACTAACTCATTAAAAAAAAATATCATAGTTTTTAATTCATCAATCCCACTAGATTGACTATGAGGAGCTTGATCTTGATTTTGAGGGGCTAGAATTGAGGCCATTGATGCTGCTTAAGGAGGTATGATAGGATAAAATATTAGAGAAAATGGAATTGGAATACTTGGTGAAAGTTTACCATATTTAATTGGACTATTTTCAATATCAATGGAAACTTCATAGGCATATAGGAGTGTCTTACCACCCATGGAATGAATCATAATGAAAATATCAAAATTCAAGAATCTCAAAAGGTATAATAAGACATGTTTAGAAAATTGACTTATCATGGGAGGATTATGTTCCATGTTTTCTAAAATATGATATTGAAATTATTCATAAATTTATGTGGTGATATCTTGATGGTAGTGAGATATTCAATAAGAGATAGATGGTCTGATTTATCTTCAACTTGTTTACATAATACTACACCTAAATCATCCCAAAAGGCTATGGAGTTCAAGGGAAGGTTACTATACCATTTTAATGATTTTACCTTGAAAGATATAATAGGTAAATATATGGAAACATTATCTTAGGTAATATGGTGGAAGCAACACAAATTGGCCATATCTTTGATACGCTCTATGGGTGTAGTTTGATCTTCACTTGTGAAATATGGTAGACTTTTGAGGGTTGAGGTTGGAATATCATCATATTGGGCCAAATTAAGAGGGATTCCATCATTGAAATGAACAAATACTTTATTCCTTGGTATAAACATGTTGAGTTTTAGTGAATTTAGGCATGAAACTAATACTTCTTACTGTTTCAAATGTCTTTTTTTAGCATCAATATAGGTCCCACCTGGCATGCCAAAAAACATTATAACTCAAAAGTGCACCATTACTAAGAATTTATGCCTATTATCACTTCCATTAATATAATAGAAACTATTCAGGGTGTGGGACTTTATAATTAAAGAGAATATCTAGATGAAGGGTTTGTTCCCTTTGTTATACTCACCTACTTTTATCTAAACTATTTAATTATGTGCTTCCTTGACTAGGAAAAGGGTAGGAGTTATGCTAAAGCTAAAAATGGAAATGAAAACTAAAAATTAAGGTGATGGAATGATATTAAAGTCAATTATGACTATACTTGAAATAATTTAGAAGCTTAATAACTTGCACACATTCACTTCATCTTCATACAATGACTCTTACATAAGTATTTCACACATAGGTCTTGACAAACACTTACACTAGTTTGAGAGGAATGAAAAAGGTTGAATTCACTTCCAAATTAGGTAGAAATAAAACTTATAAAATTTATATGACCTAAAATAATTTTCATTTTATGCATAAAGGTGAGATATTTAGACATAAACATAGGGGAAAAAATAGTCACTAAGTTCTATCAATGAATTAAGAACACACTTCAGTAACAACTTGAAGATGGAAAACCTGGATTATGACTTGTGGTTTTTTCAGTGGTTTTAGGTCCATATAAAACCTGTTTATGATACTTATTTGTATTAGGTTTAAGGTTTTGCCTGTGGTCTTAAATGCTTCATCTTTCTATCTTTGTTTCAGGGTTTTGGGGTCCCTTCAGAACCTATTTTTACCTTAATCTAAAACAACTTGAAGATGGAGGAAAAATTTAGATTTTTATTACTTTAAAGGTGAGTTTGTATAAATTTTGGTAGATTTTTAGTAATAAAAAATCATAATATCCTCATAATAATTAAAAAATTAATGTATATATATAAAATAATAAGAGAGAGAAGACAATAATTTCTAGATGAGTCTACATGCAAGTCCTAGTTCACTCCTGCTTCAACTAAAAAATTAACTCAAACTTGAACTCCACCTTCAACTCTACTTTTAATTCAACCTAAAATAAAATATATAAATATATTTTAAACATTATCTAATGTAATATTGCATGGTGTGTGTGTGTGTGTGTGTGTGTGTGTGTGTGTGTGTGTGTGTGAGAGAGAGAGAGAGAGAGAGAGAGAGAGAGAGAGAGAGAGAGAGAGAGAGAGAGAGAGAGAGAGAGAGAGAGAGAGAGAGAGAGAGAGAGAGAGAGAGAGAGAGAGAGAGAGAGAGAGAGAGAGAGAGAGAGAGAGAGAGAGAGTTGAAAAGTCAAAGGGATCTTCATACATCTAGAATCTTGAGTTAACTTCCTGTGATCTTGCATGCAATTTTTGATATTATTTAGTTAACTATTTTTTATATTTTATTTATATCCTCTTGGTATTTTATGAGTATTAAATTTACACATAAATTACCTTCACTTTCATCTTGATTTGACTAGACTTATCTTAACTTCACACTTAGAGTTCAACTTGAGTTATCTTACATGCAACTTGCATGCATGTTTGGCCTCATGTATCTTCTAAAGGGAGGCATAGTATAAGTGGGATGTAGGAATATATTTTATAGGTATAAATTTCCTAATAATATTTCTCTAATTTTTTATAAAAACCTTAAATCCATTTATCCACCTTTGCATGTTTTGAACTCCACTTTTGTAGGGATAATTGAAGGCTCTTTAAAGTTGGCTTGTAGTTGTTAAAATTAGATCAAAAAGGGGTTCCAAAGTTATATAGAGTATATAGTTTTGGTTTTTATTAATAAATTAAATATTATTTCTAAGTGTGCACTTGATGATGACCAGAGTAGCCTTTGAAACTGGTGCTTCTTCCATATGTGTATCTTGTGCAACTTTGACAAGCTTCTTGAATACACTATGAAAGCAATAAAATCATGGATATTAATAATTATAATATATAAGGATATAAAATATTATTTTAACATAATGATCATGGTATGATAGACCTTCAAATAAAATTTTAGCTCCAAACTCCATGTACAACTCTGAAAAACACTTTTTTATGCTCTCATGTGCTCTCTTATTCTCAAGAAACCTTGATTTAGATTAAGGGATCTAAAATGAGTTATAGGATTGAAAAAAAAAATAATATATATTTTTTTTTAAATTTTTCAATTGGTCATACTTGGAAAAGTTTTAAAATATCCAAAACTCTTCACCAAATTCCATAATAAAAATTCATAAAAAAGTGCCTGCTTGTTGCCCTAGGAATGGCCTTAAGATGTTTTTCAATGAGATAAGCATATTTTTTTAATTTAATTATAATTTATTTATACCTTTAAATTAATCATAAACCCTATAAAATCATTTTTTTCTATTGGAGGGACTTGAAGCACCCATTTCAAACTTTATTTATTAGCAAAAAGGTGAAGAAACCTTTATGGCCTTCATGATCAGACCTATATATTTGAAATTTATATATCCTTAGGTACATTAAAAAAAATTTAATTTTTTTAAAAAATTCAATAAAATAAAAAAATCCCATGTCAAATTTCAAAACTTTTCATTCAATAAAATGCAAAATATGCACTTTGTGGTGTTGACTAACTTGCCCAATTTCATTTTTGAATGCATGTAGGTCTATGTTTTTTATATTTTATTGAGTTTTATGAGGCATAAATAAAAAAATTATTTTTTATTTATTAATTTTAATAACCATTACTATCATTACAATAATTTTATGATCTCAAATACTCACTTAAACTACTAAAAATTTGTCTTTTATGATTGTCTTTATTGCTTGCTTAAAACCATGATGTTTGTACCTTTGCATTTATAAATTATTTTCCATAAAATTTTGGTTTTATTAAGGTTTATAAATGTATTATACACACAAAAATATGTCACACCACCACCTATATTTTTCAACAAAATAACTAAAAAATATAAACATATTGCTTAAAATTGAGGCATGAGGGTTTAAGAAGTGTTTTAGAGCACTTATTCTTCTTAACAATTGTTCATAAAGTTAACACAATGTAAAAATAAAACAAATAAATGGAATAATTAGGGAATACATGAAAAAAAAAATCATAATACTTTTTTATCCAACTTCTCTTCACCTTCATGTATTGAGCATTTGAATTTTTTTCACTAGCTTGCAAATAGTTAGTTAGAGGCATAAAAGAAACCTCTATCAAAATTTAGACTTGTGAATTATTTCTGAGAATGATTTTGGATTGATTAAAGTTGTATTATTATTTTAATACATTTTTAAAAAATTTAATCCATGAATGGGATCTTATTTAAAACTTACACATAAGAAACTTTTACCAATGGTGGTAAAATTAGCAACAATACCTTTTCAATAGGATGTGCCCATGATTATTGACTCGAGTTTAGAGAGTATGAGAAAAAAAACATAGTAGTGGTAAAGTTATTATAAATGGTATTTATTATATATTATATCATGACATTGAGATGGAGCAGTGTCCCAGTCCAAATGGAGAGGAGGACATACAAATGTATAGGATATTGAGGTGACCCTTGATATTGTATGAGGGTCAGGGCATGATAGAGGAAAAAATTTAGGACAGTCAGGGCCATATTATCTAGGTCAATTAGAGGTTGACCAAGACACTATAGATATACTATATAATGAGATAGATACCAATATTATATACATTTGAAGGCTAGAGGAAGAGGTGGTTTGACTTTAGACATAGTTGGCAAGGGGTTAAGTTGAGGCCACCAAACTATATGGTCTAATTGTAAATAGGGATATAGCTATTGATAGATTGAGAGGGAAGGTTTCATAGATAAAAAAATATATTTAGTTTTAGCTCACCCCTAATGGATGAAAATATAGTGATAGATATTAGTTTATGAGATAGGGCTCAGAAGATGCATAGCAGCTCCATGAAGAGTATGATAAAACTAGATATATTGTTTTAGAGTAGGGATTTTTTAGATTACTACCTAATGTGGTATAAGCCAAGGATGATTGTGATATGGTATAAGGATGAGGATATATATTATTATAAAACTATATGAGTTGGTATTACTAGAAAGGATTATAACATCGATCTTCCATGAACATATGTAGAGCCAAAGATTAGGTTATATTTATAGACCATGCGACACCCTCCACATTAGATAATAGAAAATACTACCTTGAAGATAGAGTGATGGGTCCATCCCAATATCCACCACCACATGGGACAATATATTTAATATAAATCAAGATAAATGTAATCAAATATCATAAATACAACCCATGCTTAATTAATGTAAACTTTATCCCATATATTAATTTCATTTATCACCCAAATTAGACTAAAAATTAACCACTCATATATATTATCAACTAAATGTTGAAATAAATTTAGAAAACATATAAATATAGGAGTTACCTTATATTATTATCAATATTTTTTGT